>JARFYF010000119.1:39431314-39443680 GCA_030265395.1 Rhina ancylostomus | reverse complement strand
AAATAACCTGGTTTAATCTGAGACAGCAGCCATGAGGGGGGTGGAATTACTGGCAACAACAGAGTTTATGGATGGGCTTGGGCAATGTTATTCATTTCTTTATTTAAAGAGGAGAAATTTAACTTATCCAAGACTGGGTGTTGGTCAAACAGTCTGGCAACACATAGTGTTATGGGTAGGTCTGGTAATTTCTAGGTTAGGGACATGTTTGGCACAGCTTTGTGGGCCTTAGGGCCTGAATTGTGCTGTAGTTTTTGTGTGTTCTATAGTGGAAGGCAGAAGAGAAGTTAAGGCTGGCTAATGTATATGTGAAAAGTGACATCTTCAAATTTGACTTTTCTATTGCTCTGCTAACTGACCTATCATCTCATTCAAAACTCTATCCATATTCTGTCATTCAGTCAACTTCCCTGCATTTGCCCATGGTGTTTGTTGCTTGGCCCAGTGATGCTTCAAAATAAGATTTTCAGAATACTTAAATTTCATCTGATTTCCCCTGCTAACTGTGTAATCCCCTTGGTTGACTGTTCTTTAAATTTGTCACCTTGTGTGCTCATTGTTTGCCATGCCACCAACAGTTCAAGTCCTGTATCTCAGATTTTCCTCCATAAATCCCTCTGCCCTTTCCACCTCTCTTTGGGTTCCTCTTAGGACCCAGCTATTTGAGTAAGATTTTAGTTGGTCTAGTCGCCCCTTTTTCACCTTTTTGTCTCTTAAAGAACTGTCTGATACTTTCCTACATTAAAGGAACTACATAATGCAATGTATCATTATATTAATAAGTGAAATTTAGAGAATTCCACATTGGAAGAGGGATAACTAGTTTCAAAGACTTTTTGCATTCTGGAAACACAATGTGTATAATCCTTGCCCCAGATTTACACATGTATTTGTGTACTTTGAATAGTGTGACAGCAGACTTCGACACATTTGTTTTACTTTGATCAATGAATCAGTCACACAGCCATGGAAAACTTAGTTTTCAGGTGGAACATGCAAATTCCTGGATTTCGTATTTTGAATTCAAATGAGAACAACATGATGGCACTTAAACAAACTTGAGAATCTCAGAAGAAAACTACTTCTGTGCTTTTGAAAAGTTTTTCATGGTGTAAGGAGGTTAAAAAGAGGTTAGCTGGTTAGCTAATTACCTGTAGGTGCTGGAGATCTTTGTAAGGCAAACGTAGAAGTTGCAGTTAAAATACTTTGGAGCCAGAGAAAGATTGATGAATCACTGCAATTGGTAAAACTTAATGAGAGTGCCATGCTCTCCCCAGTAAAGTTTTGCTGTCGTGACTAAGCAGGACAATTGCCACCACTGGATTTAAATGGTAGCATGGTTTTGACTAAAACTTGCACGATAAAAAGCTGTATATTCAAATACTCTGACAGACCTACAAAATTATTAAGGTATACAGGATATGCTCCAGTGAGTCATATTTTTCATAGACTGATACAG
Source organism: Rhina ancylostomus (assembly GCA_030265395.1). NCBI lineage: Eukaryota > Metazoa > Chordata > Chondrichthyes > Rhinopristiformes > Rhinidae > Rhina > Rhina ancylostomus. Next base: position 39,442,221 of record JARFYF010000119.1, on the reverse strand, counting down.
AACAAAAAGAGGGCATTTTGGCATAACATGCCTGTGCCATTTCTGTGAAAGTGCTATCTAATTACTCTTTGCTGCTCTTTCCCAGATTGTTTTCATGATCCATGTTCTTGGAGAAATGAATGAGTCTGAAAGCCAATAAATTCCTTGGATCTGACCTGCATCCTAAGGAAGGTCATCAGGTCTAAGGATGCGATTGTGGAGGTAGAAGAAACACTGATTGTCATCTTCCAAACATCCATAAATTTTAGAATAGTTCTTGCAGATTATGAGAGAGCAAATGTAACCCCACGATTTATGAAGAGGGCAAGAGAGAAAAAAAAGTGAACTATAGATCAATTAACCTGACGATAGTAAAAGGAAAACTGCTGGAACCTATTGTTCATGGAAACTTGGAAAATAAAGGCCAGCTTGAATTCTCTGACGAAATAAAAGAAAGAGTGGGTGGAGTTGCTGCAGATTTAACAAAGGAAAATCAGGTTTGATAAACCTATGGGAATGTTTTGATGCTGTACCTGGCAAAATAGATCAGAAGGGACCTGAAGGTGCCACACCAGAGATTATTAAACAAGATTAGAGTTGGGGATGGTGTACAGTGGTAGATTGAGGAATGGTTAATGAACAGAAAATAGGGTAGGATTAAATGGTTCATTATCAGACAGGAACTTGTGATCAGTGTCCTGTCACTGGGATCAGTGCTGTGGCTATAGCTGAACAAAATCTGCAGGTTTGATTTGAATGTTTCTGATGTCCAAGTTTGATGATACAAAGTCAGGTGGTAGTATGGGCTGTAAAGAGAATGCAGAGGTGCTTCAAGAAGATATAGAGAGGCTGTTTCAATGGGAAATGACATAGCAGATGGAATATGCTACCAAAGCCCATCCACTTTGGTAGGAAAAAAGTTATGTTTTAAATGGTAAGTTAGGAAGGTGTTCAGAGAAACCTGGGTATTTTTCTACACAAATGACAAAGTTAATATGCAGTTCAGCAAGTAGTTAGGAAGGCAAATAATATGTTGGCCTTTGTCACGAGGACTGAGTACAAAGCTGTCTTGCTCCAATTATATAGAGCCTTGGCGTAACAGTATCTGGAATATTTTATGCAGGTCTGGTCTCCCTACTTAAAGGAAGAATGTATCTGTGATAGGAGTGAAGCAAAGGTTGATTCCTGGGATAGCAGGTTTGTTACATGAGGAGCAGACTAGCCCTATACTCTCAGTATAGAAGAATGAGAAATTATTTAATTAAACAATAGATGGGAGTTGATGTTTCCCCTGGCTGGCATTCCTAGAACCAGAAGTTACGGGTTCAAAACAAGTGGTCAGTTATTCAGAACAGATGAGAAGAAATTTCTTCTGAATTCACCAGAGTCAGAGTTGACTTTATTGTTGTATGCACAGGTGCAATGAAAAACTTACTTGCAGTAGCATCACATAGCATCAGATGCACAACCTTGACAAGAAAAGCATAAATTAACATAAATCATGCACAATTTTTACATGAAAGAACACAATTATAGAACAAAAAAGACAAAGTCCATTCTAGTGCAAAGTGATCATAGTGTCACTATACTGCTATGATTAGGGTTGTGCAGATTGGTTCAAGAACCAGTGTTGAAGGGAAGTAGCTGTTCTTGAACCTGGTGGTGTGGGACTTCAGGCATCTGTAGCTCCTGCCCAATGATAGTTGTGAGAAGGTGGCATAGCCCAAATGTTGCTTTTTTGAGGCAGTGCCTCGTGTAGATACTACCAATGGTGGGGAGGCATGTGCCATGATGAATTGGGCTGAGTCCACTACTCTCTGCAGCTACTTGCATACCTGTGCATTAGAATTGCCATACCAGACCCCGATGCAGTCAGTTAGGATACTTTCAAAAGAGCATCTGTAGAAGCTTGTTGGAGTGTTCAGTGACGTGCCTAATCTCCGAAGAAAGTAAAGACACTGGTGCATTGTCCTTATGATTGCATTTATGTGTTAGGTTCAGGACAGGCCACCTGATATGTTAATGCCCAGGAATTTAAAGCTCCTGACTCTCTCCACTGCCAATCCCCCAATTTAGACTAGCACATATTTGCCCTCCTTCCCCTTACTGAAGCCAACAATCAGCTCTTTAGTTTTACTGACAACAAGCAAGAGGTTGTTGTTGCAACTCAACTCAACCAAGTGTCCTATCTCATTCCTGTATACTGACTCGTCACCACCTGTGATTTGTCCAACATCTGTGGTGTCGCCAGCGAATTTGTATATTGCATTAGGGTTGTGCTTAGCCACACTGTCATTAGCCACACAAGATGGCTCTGGAAGTTAAGTCACTGAGTTAATTCAAGACTGAGATTGGTAGATTTTCAGATATTAAGTGAATCAAAGGATATGATATTAGCAAAGGAAAATGTTGCTGAGGTGAAAGTTCAGGCATCACCTTATTGAAGATCAAGGTACAAGTGACTGATGGCCTACTAACCTGTGTTCCTTGAAAGATACTGTTGAACCTTCTTTCACCACTCTTTCAAGGAGCACCTTCCAGATCATTATAACTAAATAAACTTTTTTTCATTCACCTTTGGTTCTTTTGCCAGTGCTTCAATCGCTAGAAACATCCTGTTGCTCATTGTTTACTCCTTTAAAACCACACCATGTTCTGTGTGCCTAGAATGGATCTCTCCTTTTCCTTCTCTGTTCTAAGGAGAGTAACCTATGTGCCCTGTGTGTCTGCCCATGTCACCAATGACCTTTAGACATGGTACTATATAGTATTACTTCTATGGATGATATTCTTTATAATTTATAGAGCCAAAAAATATCCATGATCCTTCAGTTGAGCCCTAGCAAATGTTTTAGAAAAATTTAACTTTATTTGACTTCTATTAAAAAAAATTCAATAAGCATCACAACTTGCACTGCATTGCTTGTGCACACTTAAATTTTTATTAAATAATGCTTCCCTCTATATTCTTCCCAACAAATGAATCTTTTTCAGTCAACAAAATGTGTACAATATATTTACCATGCAGGGCAAGACTTCATGCCAGAAAGATGTGAACATTTATATACCAATTATACATCTAATAATTTTGGAGATTAGTCTTATTTACTGCTAAAGATAGTCACACTTATTTCCATTGCTGCATGTTTTACTGATTTGTTTCTGTTTGACAAATTTGTGTGTAGCAGTTGGTTGATATTTTGTCCAGTTGGAAACCTTGATCAGTACTCCCTTTTAAATAAGAGTTGTTGCAATAAATGTTCCTGCAGTAGCCATTAAAATAATTGAAGTTGGATGTTGTATTGTAAGTTAGATATTTTTTCAGGTTTTTTGTACGGGGAGAAATTGTAAACTGAAAAAGACATGGAGTGAAACCTATTATGATACTTGTTTTCTTAAATACTTTCTGGTAAAGCATTTTCTGTTTAAAAGAATTCAGCCATTTCGACACACAAAGTATCACTGTAATTATTGTCTTTTGTAATAGAATATTAAAGATGAATAATATTTCTTTGTTTCATTTAGTCCTCCCCATGCAGAAGCAAAAGCTATCTCTGGGACCTTGCCCCCAGTAAAATCAAAGGCGAATTTTATTGAAGCAGACAAATATTTTCTCCCTTTTGAGCTGGCATGCCAGTCAAAGTGTCCTCGCATAGTCAGCACATCTCTTGACTGTTTACAGGTTTGTATTATAGTATTTAAGTTTAAATGTACACATTCAATGTTATTTTAAAAAGTACTGCTGAAGGGAGATATAAATAATGAATTTTGAATTTAATTTTATTTAATGCAGGTTGTACTGGTGTAAGTATTTGAAGTACAACTCAGTTTGATCCATTTCATTATTGTCCAATAGAAATTACTGACTTTGAGATGCACAGCGCTTCCTAGAGTGGATTTAGGGTCCTTGGCGAGTAGTTATGACTTGTACTTTGATCTTATCACAGAGAGAAGTATAATGTTGACATGCAACAAAATATGCCAGATTGTGTCTCTGACTATCAATAACTTACTTTTGTACTGCTTGCTCTTTACCACCTATTATATGGTTACTTAATTATTTCTCATTATCTTTCCACATTTAGATTTGTAACATTCAAAATCATATAACTCAGGAGACTATTTAGTCCACAACACCAGAGTCCTCTCTGAAAATGCTATCTAATTATATATGTTCCCTTGCACTTTGTCTGTAGCCCAACATTCTTTTCCCTTTTCAAGTCTGTATCCAATTCGCTTCTGAAAGTTACTTTTGACTCACCTTTAATTTTTCAAGCAATGCATTCCCAACCATAATTAAAAAGAATATACAAGAAATATATAACTCGTGCTTTGAAATTACATTTCACTTTAATAGAATTTACCTTAAAGTGGAGTCAGTTGACGTTTAACTTGCTTATCTGTACCATTTTGCTGTATTTCTTGTAAAGGTTCTCATTTTCACTATTAGCTTTTCCAATTTTCTCAGCTCTGCCAGATGCTTATCTTTCTCAAAATGGATGCACTTATTGCATTAATGACACCATCTTAATAGGTCTGCCCTGCAACCTTGGGTCATGATATCCTTCCCAAAGTATAATGTCCAGATGTGATGCAGTAGCTTAATTTGCTCTTGGCTGATGTTACAGAATCTTCATTTGCTGAGCCAGATGTGTATATACAAAAATATCCATTTTTTATATACAAGTACAGTAAAATAAATCACCTGAAACACTTAAAACAGTTAACAACCTTTAAACAGAATTTAAAAATGTAAATGGTACTCTATTGTTTGAAAGTGAATGTGAATTAAATTTAGGATTATTTCAATCAATATTTAAAACAAAATGAATCACCATTATTTTCTTTTATATCTTAGCAACCCAATTTAGGACCAGTGCTCTTTGATTCCTGTTATTTTCTTGGATCTGGGTATACACACCATCATTATCAAAGCTGGCAGATGCCATAGAATTAGTATAAACATTGGGAAAAATAGAAATGAACTTTTGGAAGACGTATACTGTTGAAATGAACCAATAAAAGGCAGAAGAGAAAACTGAGAATTCATTTTACTATCCAGTTGTTCTCATGTCAAACTAGTGTGCTGATAGTACAACTTCTGATTGATAAATTAGCATGGAAATTAGGTAATTATTAGGATTGCCAATGTCAAATTTGACCAAATCATAAATGCTATACTCTAAAGATAAATTCTGTCTCTATCCAATCACTGTATGAGGTTGTTTGAAATCTTGACATCCTAATCTGCCAAAAACTCTGTTAGTATACAGGAAATTGATGCCCATATTTTAAATTGTACCGCATGCCGCTTAATCATCTCAGCTGCCCTGCATTGTCTGCAGGTCTGTGTTTTTTTTACCAAAATTCTCATTCATGTGTTTAATGCCTTCCATAGTTACATTGCTCACTACCTCCTATGACCTTTAAATTGTTTGCTTAAAGCTTGAAATGCTATTTTTCCTTAATAATTAAAACTGCTGAATTATTACAATTGATATTGCTGCATTATATAGGCTAATATGTACATTTGTCATGGTGCTTGAGTTATAATAAAGCAACATATTGGAGAAGTGCCATCATGTAGTAGGAGGCAATTCATTTCTCTTCACTTCACTGATTTCCAAATCTTGGTTGTCCCATAATGTGAGCCACAGATCCAAGGTCAGGTGTTTCTTTTTCATCAGGAGGAAATGAAGGATGAGATGGAAGTGCTTTTTCTCGTACCTTTGCATTTTGTTTGATAATGACATTCCAGACATTATACAGAGGTAATTTTCAAGCCACCATAGTGTTATTCTTAGATTATTTGCCTATTTGGAGCTGCGAAAGAGACTTCAAAGGTAAATGGACTAATTATTTGAACCTATATGATGGTTTTAAAAAAAAGACTAAACTGAAAGAAATTAGTTTGATTGGGATTAGTTGTATTTTTCTCTAACTTGTTGTTTGCTTTTTATGTAGAAACTGATTGCTTATGGCCATCTCACTGGAAATGCCCCAGACAGTACAACACCAGGCAAGAAATTAATTGATAGAATCATAGAAACTATATGTGGCTGTTTTCAAGGCCCACAAACAGATGAAGGCGTACAACTACAGATAATTAAGGTAACATTTATAATTTGAGCCTTGTTTGAAATATACGGAAATATCTCCGAATGCTTTCAGTGTAATGGTGCAAAGATACACAAGTCCTCAGATCTTGCGATTAATTTTGTACAATTTAGTAAACTCGTACCATTTGAATTTTCCATTTAATTTAATAATCAAACTACATGTTAAGGTAATAGCCAATCATGTTGAACATAACTAAGATGGGGAAATCATTAACTAGTTGTGATTCTTTATATCATACAGTAAAATGTTATACCTGATCTCATTCAGAAAATGAACCACAATACTGCCTCATCAAGTTTAAGTTACAGGAAAAACTCCAATAATCTACGATCTGGTCATTTGGAAATACAGGTGGTTTGGTGTCTGGCTCACTGGGGCCCTAGTTCCCATGCTTCCATGAAACTTAGTGAATTCACTGGATAATATATTATTCAACTGTGTAATATCTAGAAAGAAAAAGGTGAATTAAAAGCTTGTTGGAGTATTAATAAAGGATGACATTTAATAACCCAGAAAATCTGCTTATCTGGCACCACCAAAGTCCCAAGCAATCGGAAGACTTTTTCTCCAGATTATTAATGAAATACTACCATTCTTTTTGTCTTTGATTGTGTTTTTGAATATCTTTTTCTTCTGGAATTGGTGAATAAATTGAAGTTAAATTTAATTCATTTGAATATTACTTGATAATTAACAATGCTGGCGCCTGTGGATAGTTTGGGACCGAGATTGTAATTCTAGTGTTGACTGCAATCCACTTGCACCTTTTAATGCATTGGTTATTTTTGCTTGAAACTTGAAGATGTTGAAATCAAGGTTGAATGTTTAATCTTACTGGTAGTGAAAAGCAGGCAATATTTTTCGTATCTATCAGTTTATGAAATGAGTTTAACATTCAGATAACTTTATCCTTTTCCCTTCCTCTTACTGCCACCAAAAAAAATATATGATCCCAAGTCCTGCATTTTAAAATATTTATTGTTTGTCACTTGAGCAAAAAAAGTTCTTTCAGGTTTTTCACTTGTTACTTACTCTCCTACAAATCTGCCAATTTTCTCAATCATATGAAATAGAGATTTCAAATAGACTACTTTGTTTCCTATGCAGTTTAAAAACTAGAAAATTTTATTATCAGTTAACTAACTTTTTAAATATATATAGTGTTCATGGAAAATATAAATAAGGCAATCAGGAATAGGTAGCAAAAGCCAAGTTTTCAAGTTCCTTTACTTTTTCAGAGATACCATTTTCTCGAATAAAGTATTTACACCAGTTCAAAAGTTTTTTATTTATGCACATGTAGGAAATGCTTAAGGTATTGTACAGTTGCGCTTGTCTTTTGCTTAAAATTGGATTTTAATGTTAGAGCTACAAAATGTTTCATATGGTCCTAACTTTCTGCCCAGAGTCTGTTCTTGAAATTGAAAACTTGGTGTGGCTTAGGGCTCTGGAAATTTTCATCTACTATGGAAGATTTACTGTGTGTGTGTGTGTGTGTGTGTGTGTGTGTGTGTCTGATAGAGAGAGGTGCAGCATGAGTGCCTTATTTTTCATCTTGTTCCATGGTCTGGCAATTAGAAGGAACCTTACAAAAAGCAATATTGAGGCACAAGAGCCTGTCAACAATAGGGAGGGAAAAATTTAGTATTTATGTAGTTTTTCCTTAATGCTATTGAGGTGATGCCAATAAGGCTTTTCAGTGCTACCAAGGCAGCTGGAATCAGTTGGTGAGTCAGCCAGATGAAATAGCATCAGGCCACAAAACATCTGAATACATGGGCTGTTGGAGTCATGGAGATGGAAGAATCATTCTAGTCTATGCAACATCGATCTTTTTTTAATCAAAAAACAAATACATCAAAAGTGAGGCAGAAAAAATATTGTTAATGCCATTGAAATAAAACTTGATGCAAGTAACAAGTGCCAAGTTGTTCTAATAGATGACTTTAAATTCCATTCATATTGGGAAGAGTGAAGTAACTTAAGCAGAAATGCACCAGATTTATTCTGTGCATTCAGGACAACTCAATAACTGAATAGCAAGGGACTGTCATCCTATGGTGATCATACTATTACTCACCTTAGTGACCCGGAATCTGCAATGAGCTTCAAACAATGGTGTATGTTGATTTTAAATTGACTTTGAAGGAAAGTCTCCACAAAAATCTTGTGATTTCTCTTGTTAGAAGTTCCACTTTGTAAATAACTACACTTGTTGGATGCCAACTTGCTATTTTTACAGTCAAACTACTTCATAAGTAACTGAAATTCACCTTAGTCCAAGTAATTTCTCCTAGTTTGCACCCATTGACCACAGCAATCAATGCAGTGTATAAGGGGTACGGTGAAGTGCTGACATCATCTTTGCAATTTCTATATTGCTGTTTTGAGAATATCTCCCAAATTACTGTCAGTTTTATGGAGTAATGACTGCAAATGGCAGTGTAGAAATTTAAGACATTTCCTATGATTTTGAGATATTGCCAAGACTATCTTTAAAGTGGTGAGGAAAACTGATGTTGGCTAACTGGTAAATACTTGGTCAAAAAACATCAACTGCAGTAGGTAGGTTTCCAAATGGGTTTATGCAGGATCGATATATATCCTTAAGGTTGAATGGGTTTATTTACTAAAGCTATGGTAACAGAATTAAAGGAAAAATAGAAAAGTGCAAAGTAGTTCAAGCATTTAATCTTCAGAATTTATTTTTATTTCTCAATTCTGGTAAAAAGTCAAGATATTGCTGTGGTCTTGTCTTATGCCAGCTGGGTTATAAAGGCTACACCAGGATAAATTTTTTTCAAGTTTATTGTAACTTCATTGAGATAATTATAATCAATTGCAAAAATATTGCAACAACAATATAGCTACGTTGCCCACAAATCACACTGCAGTACTAATGGTTCCTGTAACTTTTATTTATTATGATTGAGAATATGCATAAAATAATTAATTTATAAGTGAACAAAACCAAGATAATTATTTTTGTGTCTATCATTTTGTAATTTACCAAGCCTTTTGTTAAATATAATGTTACAGAGGAACTTCTTGCCTTAAATTGTTTGAACACACACCTATCACTTTTCCAAATGAGAATGAATGACCTACTCTGCAGGTTTATAATTTATCCTTGAGATCATTGTATTTGTTAGTTGCATTAAGGGGAGATCTTGTCTGACAAATTTGTGAGAATACTTTGAGGAGGTAACAAGCAGTTTAGACACAGGAGGGTCAGAGGATGTTATTTACTTGGATTTTCAGAAGGCCTTTGACAAGGCACTCCACATGAGGCATCTAAACAAGATACCTGTAAGAGCCCATGGTGTTAAAGGCAAGATACTGGCATGGATAGAAGATTCTCTGACTGACAGAAGGCAGAGAGTGAGGATAAAGGGGACCTATTCATGGTGGGTGTCAGTGACTAGTGGAGTTCCACAGGGGTTAGTGTTTGAACCACAACTTTTCACTTTTACATTAATGATCTGGACAAAGGAACTGATGACAGTGTGACCAAGTTTGCAGATGATACCATGATAGGTGGAGGAACAGGTAGTGTCGCGGAGGCCGGGAGTCTGTAGAAGGACTTGGACAGGTCAGGAGAGTGGGTTTAAAAAAAAGTGGCAGATGGAATACAGTATATAGGGAAGAGTGAGATTATGCATTTTGGTAAGAAGAATAAAGGTGTAAACTTTTTTTTAATGGGGAGAGAATTCAGAAATCTGAGTGCAAAGGGACTTGGGAGTCCTGGTTCAGACGAGACAGTCCTGGTGAATTACTGCTCACCCAGCTTGGAATATCTAACGGTGAAGTTTCACCCATACTACCTGTTATAGGAGTTCACTTCAGCTATCCTAACAGCAGTCTATATCCCACCCCAGACGGATGTGAAGCCTGCACTCAATGAACTATTCTCCTTGGTCAACAGCCTTGAAACAGGAGATCCTGAGGCCCTCTTCATCATTGCAGGTGATTTCAACCAGGCCAACTTCAAGAGTGTGTCATCAAAATACTACCAGCACACCTCCTGTCCCACCAGTGCCCTAAACACCCTTGACAATTGCTATACAACCATCAAAGGTGCCTACTGAGCCACCCCCCTGCCCCCTGCCCTCACTTTGGTAAGTTACAGCACCCGGCTGTGCATACAAACGGAAGCTGAAACAAGAAGATCCAGTACAGAGTCGTACAGTGCTGGTCTGAGGAAATAATGTGCTTCTACACAACTGCTTTGAGTCGGTAGACTGGTCCATATTGAATGACTCAGCTGCCAGCCTAGCTGAATATGACACCACCATCACAGACTTTATCAGCAAGTGTGTTGAGGACTGTGTATCAAAGAGGACAATCCGGGTGTTCCCAAACGAGAAACCGTGGGTGAACCGGGAGATTCACTCCCTACTGAAATCTAGAACTGCAACATTCAAATCAGGTGACTGTGACCTTAACAAGAAATTGAGAATTGACCTCCATAAAGCTATCAGAGATGCCAAGAGATAATCAGTCCAAAATCAAGTCCCAGCCCAGCCCTCAGTTGTTGGCAGGGCTTATGTGCTATAATGGGCTACAAAACGAAGTCAGGCAGCATTGACGACAACAGCGCATCCCTTCCCAATGAGTTTAATGCATTTCTATGCACGTTTTGAACAGAAGGGAATGTGTATGTCGCCACACACCCTGACAGCCTCCAATGCACCTGAACCCATGGTCACCATTCAGGACAGAAGATCAGTCTGCCGGAGAGCGAACACACGGAAGGCATCTGGCTCGGATTGTGTCCCTGGGCCTGACCTCATACCCCGAGCGGATTA
>JARFYF010000119.1:39404458-39421531 GCA_030265395.1 Rhina ancylostomus | reverse complement strand
CTTTTTGACCAACATCTGTGCCAATTTAAACCATGTTTATCACATAATTGATTGGGAGAGCTTGCTTTGTGGAAATTGGCTGTTGTGTTTCCCTAAGTCACGAGCAATTGGGAAGTGCTTTGAACTCTCTTGAGGTTATTAAAAATGCCATGTAAATCAAGTTCTTTCTAAGCTTCGGTCAACAGAGCAAAACAAAAAAAAATTGTGCTGATAGAATTGATTAAACATAAGTGCAAATCTCCAGTGGTGTCTTGCATTTAATAACCCTTTCTTTCTTCAAAGCATCACGCCCTCTCCCCCACCCCACTGAGGTAACTGCGCAATTACCTGTTGTCTTCAAAGCTGGAGTTTCCTTAAAGGTTGTGAGCTTGATGTAAGATTTCAATTACTTCATTCTGGCATGATTTCTATAGTATACAAGTACTGTGCCTTTTTTTTATCAGTTACCTTGACTTTTTGATCAACAGAAACAAGCTCGCAGTGTGAAGTGAAGCTTGAAGGGTTTTTTTTCATCTGCTTGGTTGACAGAATGCAGAAAACAGGCCTTTACTTAAATTGACTCCTCAATCATTGGCAGTAAAGTAGAAGAGGCATGAGTGAAATGCATTTCCCTTTAACTCTCCCAAGCTAAAGTGCAATAGGAGGACTTGAAAGCCATTGCTGAAATTTAATATAGATTAATTACACTCATTAAAGGTACAAAATGGAAAGGGGAATTCTTCAGGAAGGGTTTTGGTGACTTCAAGTTTCATTTAAAAATGCCCCTTGAGGTCAAGTAGATTTAGAGCTCTGCTCAAGAATGCAACATTGCTGAATAAACACTGTGCAGCCCACTGCTGTCTCTCGCAGCCTCATTTGTATCTTTTGGAATAATTATCCATGTTCCTTTTGGATTGCGTCGCACAGCTGGATGGATGGCTAAATCACTATCGGGAATAGGAACGACTGCCTTTGTTCATGCTTTACGAGGAACTTGGTTTCAAGGTTTTCATCGGATGTTAGGAGGGGTTTGTGTAGAATAAATGCATCGGAACTGTTCCCTGTGGCGGGAAGGTTGGTAACAGGAGGACATGGATTAGAGCTTTTTGAGGGGTTAGCCAATGAGGAGAGATTGAGTTGCCTGGGACTATACTCACTGGAATTCAGAAGAATGAGAGGGGAGCATATAGAAACATATAAAATTATGAAACGTATAGATAAGATGGAGACAGGAAAGTTGTTTCCACTGGTAGGTGAGACTAGAATGAGGGGACGTAGCCTCAAGATTCAGGGGAGTAGATTTAGGACGGAGATGAGGAGGAACTGCTTTTCCCAGAGAGCAGTGAATCTGTGGAATTCTCTGCCCAAGGAAGCAGTGGAGGCTACTTCATTAAATATATTTAAGACACAGTTAGATAGATTTTTGCATAGTAGTGGAATTAAGGCTTATGGGGAAAAGGTAGGTAGGTGGATCTGAGTCCACAGCCAGATCAGCCATGACCTTATTGAATGGCGGAGCAAGCTGGACGGGCCAGATAGCCTATTCCTGCTCCTATTTCTTACGTTCTTGTGTAATCCCTCACATTCTCTACTACTACTTGATCCAGGCATCTGTGACTTCAGTAAAATAAGACCCACATTTCAAAGCAATACATGAGCGGTGGAGAAATTGATGGAGGGTATAGAAAGGCAGAATTGGGTGTTGTCTGCATGTTTGGGTAGGTAGCTATGTTTAAATATTCCTGAGGGGTCTGGCAGGATTGATCCTGTTCAGATAATGGAGATCAGCATGTGAGGGACAGGAAAAGGAGTTGTTGCTGGAGATACTCTGGTTACATTTGAATAATGAGTGGCATGTGATCCCATTTGGTTGTTTGGGATCATTTTGGTGCTGTGACAAGTGTGGCCACGTCATTGATAACCACTGTTGTCTCTCCATAACACTTGCCCGGGAAATCTCTCTTCAGGGTTTCTATATCTCTGTCACAATCCAGCATTTTTCTGTTTACATTCTGTCTGATCTGCTGCTCTTTCCAAACACAACCGTGAGTCATTTCCTGCTTCCTTGATCCTTTTCTAACTAAACTAACTATCCAACCACCTCTCCTGTTGACATTGTAAGTGATTCCACCTTCTTGTGTACTGTTCTTCTCTTTCAATCCAAGGTCACTGTTTGATAGACTATGCTCAACAGCTCCATTTGTTGACTATGCTGAAACTACATTGCCATCTCAAATCTTCCTTCCCTTCAAATCTCCAAAAATCTTTCCCCAACTGTCCCACAATTCTTGTGTTTGACCTAGAAAATGATCAATTATGATAGAGTTCCTTAGTAACGGAACTGTAGGTTCCATGTTCATCTTAAACCATGTCTTTGTGCATTCAGCTGCAGGAAGTAAAACAGATGGAAAAGGAGAGACTTCGCCAACAGCATCATCTCCAGCAGCCCTCTGTGAACCAGTATGAACCTGAATCCCCACAACTGAGTCGACTTGAAGAGCAGCCTGTTCTTGAGCTGGCACAAGTACCTGAAATGGAATCAGACCACATCAATGAGGTTGACAAACCTACTCAGGAAGATGCAGAGCCAGAAAATGGAACTGACATTTGTACTGCAGAAAATGAACAAACAGAAGTTGACCAAGCCACTGCAGCTGAAAGTAAATACATTTGCAAATAATCTCATCTATAGTTTTCGTGGGTTAAAAATGTACTTGTTTAAAATCAGGAAATTATTGACTTGTTACTTCTTAATTATTGACTTGTTACTCTTGTGTACCAAGATTGATGAACTATATTGTTTTCTTAGATTAATTTATTTATATAGTGGACTGTATCCCAATATTCCCCTTTCAGAAATTGAGCCTTGTAGAGCACATGATCACCTGTTTTACCTATTGTTCTTTTCCTTCTATTGTCAGCAACAGATTGCTGGAAGCCCAAGCTAAGGGAAATATCTGAATGTGTATTTGATTTAATATTGTTTGTTATTCTAAACAGTTGGGTGAAGATGATTCTGTACAGTATAATGTTGAAAAATGTTTCCTCTTGATGCAGAGAAAGCTCTGGCTCCAGCTAATGCAATAGAAAATTAATTTTATGTCCAAGCAGTTATGGGATAAGTATTTTAATGATTCACTGGTTTCATTTTGGATTATGCAGCTGAAAGATGACATTCTTGCCTTTAGAAGGTACATAACCTTCTCCGGCACTTTCGGGCTGCGCACTGGCACAGCTAATAGAACTGCTCTCTCACAGCACTGGACACCTGGGGTCAATCCTGACCTTGTGTCCTGTCTATATGGAGTTTATACATTCACCCTATGACTGGGTAGGTTTCCTCCAAAGTCCCAAAGACGTGCCAGGCGGTAGGTTAATTGTATACATGAAAGGTTGAATCTAGTGTGAGTGGCTGAGAATATGAGGAGAATAAAAAAAATGGGATTACTGTAGAATTAGCATACATGGGTAGTAGATGTCAGTATGAACTCGGTGAGATTCATGCTGTATCTTCAAATCCGTGCAGTAAATATTTGATTTTTCTGACATGGCTTGTGTCCAATTGATGGGAGTGATCAAGTTATTGACTTAAGCATAGACAATTGTTTGTCCCTTTTTTAATAGGAGTGAACAACTGACATTATTAATTCTGATGTTCAACACCACCTACAAGGTTTGATGACATCAATATTTCCAGAAATCAAAACCTGTCATTGTTAATAAAGGACTGTCCCAAAGCTGCATCTTCAGCTTCTGTTCCCTGTCCCACTAGAATGGTAGTCTTTCTTTCGGCAAGATGAGCTTTATCAAGAAACATCTTCTTGAGAAGTAGGAAGGATCAAATGGGGATCATGAGAAGGTGCTATAGTGAATAAAAGGCCCACTGATAAATTACTCTTATGTTTTGGCTAGCCTTGTGAATATAATCCTGCAGAAATTATTTGCTTTATAATTGCTTTCTGTGCTATAATTGAAGAAGTAGACAGTGGAAGCTTTTGCATTTTAGGCTAAGTTACATGATTGCTATTAGAACAAGAGATATTTCACCAATCTGTATCAGAAGATCTTGAGAGAAAAGATGGGGTTTAATTCCAAGAAAATGAATAATAACCTAAGGTAATAAAACAGAATTCTGGAAATACTCAGCAGGTCAGGTTCTGAGGAGACCAGATACAGAATTATCTTACACATTGATCTTTTATCAGAACAAGTGGTAGACATTGCAATATTGTTGAATGTGGTATCAGATAGAAGATTAGGGGAACCCTATTATTGTCCTTATTGGGAGGAGGGGGGTTAGCATGGGTATATAGGGCATAGAACAGCTGATACTGAGAGCTGTGAACTATGGTGGAGAGTGAACGCATAAGGAAGCTCTCCCAGAAGCACTGCTGCCAAAGGCTTTGTCATTAGAACTGATGCACCCAAAAAAGTTGGGAGAATGATTTGGACATGGGAAGCAGGATTGAGGAAGGGAAGAGTCTGATTATAGACCATGTGAAAGTGAGAACAGGGTGAAGTTGGTGATTAAGCAGATGATGAAGCTTCAAGTTCTGTATGAGCTGAGGAAGCAACGGCAATACAGTTATCGATGTGTTGAATAAAGATGTGTGTGGCCCTGAGTAAGGCTAAAAGAAGGACTGTTCCATGTATCCCTTGAAATAACAAGCATAACAAATCCCTTCCTTTGGAGGAAAGGAGTGAAGTTAAAACAATGAGTTCAGTCAGACTAGAAAGGGTGTGGGAGAGCAGGAGTGGTTTTGCCTCTTCAAGGAAGAGGTAAAAGGCATTCCAGCCATCCGGGTGTGCAATGGATGTGTGAGGAGGTTACCTGTCCAGAACGAAAATGAGCTGGTTATGACCAAGAAGCTGGAAACTTAAGGCAAGAGCAGGCTGAACTTATTACTTAACTCTATGGAAAGCAGGACAGTCCTGCTTGTGGATCTTAGGCAAGAGGCAGAAACAGATTGTGTGCATGGCTGGGGAATTTTGACAATACGCTGTGGAAGCAAGCTGTACTAAAGAAGTGAGGTCAATGACTATCTGAGGACAATGGCATAATGTTTTATGTTAGGGTTGTGGTCTGGGGGTGGTACAAGAAGGGGTTGGAGAGCTGCTTTCAGCTTCTTTGAGACAGAGATTGGTTAACCAAAAAAAGTAGCACTGTCCTTGATGGCAGTGTTAGGTTTCGTCCTTGGTGAGCACAATGCTGCAAGTTCTGACAGTTGAAGGGGTGTAGGTTTGAGTGAATTAGCATGAAAAATAGGCAGTCAATATCATACCTGCAGCTAACAATATAATTCAATATGGCTCTTTTTCTTTGCACTCTACTACCACCATGACTGCTGACCATGAAGTGCTGAAGTACTTTTCCAAAAATTTTTGCATAGCATTAGCATGAACAAAATGTTTTTACCACACGACTAACTGGTTGATGTCTCAGAATGTTTTGTGGAAGTGTTACCAGTAAAAAAAATGTAGGTTCTCTTGTTCCTAATAGTTAAATTTTGTAATTGTGTCCACTTTTCCTGTGTTTGAGTGTATATGGCTCACCTTTAGTTAGAAAAAATGTGCATATTACTCATTGATTGTAGTTTAGAAATTGAATTAAAAGTTATACAAGTTTATGAAGTTTGGCTTGAAGTGTACTGGCCTAAATTTTGAAGTATGAAAAATGAAGAGGGTGTTGGTACTCTGTGTTATTGAGGAATTAATCCTACTGCAACTCATGCTATTGCTCGTACCTCATAAACAAGAAAAAAGGAAGTTTTTGTTGAGCTTTTTCTCCCACCTGTCTCCTCCACATACATGTGTTCACTCATCAGTATACATAAGCTATAATATAATAATGCTGTGGCACCACTAAATACAATAGAAAAACAGAGTTGTCCAATAAAGTGTAAATGTATCTTTTAATGTGATAACTACTTCCAAACATTCTATGAAACCTGAAATTAACATCTGTGCGATGAATTATTTCTTCATATCTTGATTATTAATGCTTTTAAATCTTTGTTTTTTTCATCATTATTGAGCCTTTTAACCCATCCATCTTTCGCACTTTCTATTTTGTTTTCTGTACATGATTGTAGATTAAATATTCTAACTTTTACCACTTTTCTTAAACTCTGTGTGGGTGTGTGTGTACATACAGATTCTTCAGCTTAATCACTTGAAGAGTTCTCTTGCTCACCCCATTCACATTGGTTTCAGAGCCTCCATGGATTGTCTGCTAATTTGCCTCCTGGTAGTCCTGAAGTCCACACAATAGACAAGTTTACATTTCTGAGTAACTGTAATGAATAGCGAATACCACTTGTTCACTACTGAACAAAAATCTGAACATTTTGTTGGCTTGTTAGAAATAGCACTCATTAGTTATTATTGTTTAATTTAGTGACTAACAAAGAAATAAATTCAAGTCTTAATGCAAGAATTTGAAAATCAAATCATTATAAATTGAGGAGGAGCAGACACCACAATTGCCTATATGTTAGACACTTAGTTCTGCAAACCATGGTAACTGACTATAATTGCATGCAACAAAATGAATATTCAAATTTTCTGTTGAGGACCTGTTATCACACTTCTGAAGGCATGTACAAGAAGGGTTTTATATTGGAAGGATTATTCTCAAAGTTTCATCTCACTTTATTTGAAGTAAAGTCAAGGCAAGTTTGATTCGTGCTTGCTTTTTTTTAATTTTGTGCTGGCTGAGTTGTTCTGAGCATCTTTTATGTTCTGTCCTTGTACAAGGTTTTGAAAAAGGGATTGCAGGCAGCAGTGATGGGGAGGGTCTTGAATTTGAGGATAATGTACATGAAATTGTACAGAACATTCTGCAAGAATTGGTGACCACAGTTGGAGGTAGTGTATTCATTTCATCTCTTAGTTTATTCTCATGTTTTGTTGTACATGAACATGACATTTTCATTGAATTTCTGTAACGGATTCATCTTCAATTTTTTCCTCCTTTCTGGCAGTAGAAGTTGCCATTTGACTCTTCAGAGCTAAAAGGTTAATGGCAATGGTTGGATTTGTATATCTTCATTTCAAACGTGTATAATTCTTGAACATATTTAATTGAATGTTTAAGATCTCCAGTAAGACAAATTGGTGTCAGGTTACAAGTGACAATAATGTAATTGGCAAAAATTGTTCAATGCAATAAGTGTAATATTGACATGTTAAAATAAACCCATTTAAGATCCAAGGCAAAGGATTTGATGTTACACAAAACTATTAGGTAATGTTGGAGTGTAGGATTATCCTGAAATTTCAGGAACTACCCTTGAGTAAATGCAAGAATGACATGTTACAAAGAATACCATGTGTCCAATGCTCAGACTGTACAGCATAAATGATTTATCATACTTTCTAGAGTGTTTGGGAAATTCACTACAGTTATTTGTCTTAAATGATAAAAAGTAAGTTTAAATGTAAAGTACACTGAAATTATTGCTTATGACAGCTCCTGTATGTTAAATTACTTTAACTTCTTTTGGTTTTAAAAACAAAGTCTCTTTCCATTATGATGAATGCAGTGATATTTATTTATCTTTCAACTTGAAAGGCACTAGTGAGCAGACTGAAGAAAGCCAATGGATTAAACCTGTCGCAAGCTGTCACAGTGGTCCGCCACTGAAGCAAACAAACCTGCTTGTGAAGCTCAGAATATCTCTTTTTAAAACAAAATTAACCTAAATTTAGTTGGGAAGGCCAAACTATTAAGAGTTCTTTAAGAAAAATAAATAATTTTAAAAGAAAGCATCGTACTCTTATTATGGAAGTGTAGCTGAATCACCCTTAAATACAATTAATTTAAAAAGTCTAGGTCAATTGTCCAGTATTTGCAGTGGTTTATTTTACAGAAAGTACTTTGTAGCCAATTGATGGCATTTGAAGGTATTCATTTATCTCAAAATTCTATTTGCAAATGGAAATCTTTTTAATTATTTTAGACTGCATCAGGTGTTTTTGTACCAACATCAAGTAGTTTCCATTATTTCTTAAAAGCATCCACTATCTGATGTGTGCAACTGTACCAATGCTTCAAGCCAACAATATGCTGCTATAAACAGTCTGCTGGAGGAACTCAATGGTAGAACAGCATCTCTGGGGGAAAGAAATTGTCACATTTTGGGTGGAAACGCTGCATCAGGACAGGTTTAATTACTACTTTACTTCTCCTTCCTCTCCTCCCTCCACCCTCACCTCACCCCGCCCCACAGATGCTGGTCAACCTACTGAGTTCCTCTGTCAGGTTGTCTGGTTGCAGATTCCAGCATCTATAGTCTCTTGGGTCTCCAATATGCTGCACCATCTGGCTTAGTTGATTTTAGTATGAGATGGAGCAGCGACTCATTGACCCTCATGCTTAATTCATTGTGGACTTTTTTTTTGACCATGTGCATTCTGGAGAATGAATATATAAGAACCCAATTTGAACCTCCCAGCAGGATATAGCAGATGTTTTTAAAGTCTTTCTATTTATTTCATTTTCTAATTGCGAAGCAATCACTCTTGTTAAATTCTTCATAGCATAATCCATTTTAACTGGAATGGAGTATCAAAAGGTTTGATATATCATGAGCTGAAATTTTACATTATTGTAACCTGTTTTAGAAATTAATCTGACCTGTTTTATAAATGTGACTTTCTTAGATCTGTCTTTTTTTGAGATCTTCTATTGTAGTTAAAGGATTTCAGTCATAATTAGCTAAATAATTTTTGTTTATTTTATTTTTGATTTCCACCCCCAATCCCCCCCTCCCACCCCAATTTTCTTCCTCCCTTTTAAAGGACCTCTCCCTACTACGCATCTAGGAGGATGGGACGATGTGGGATTTGGACCTCCCCACTACCATCCTCAATGCTGCTGTGATTGGCCAGTAAAAAGTTCAATTGAAGGTGGGTGAGGCAGTGCCAGTTTTTCCTACCCCTCCTTCAAATAATATGATAAAAGCTGTCTGAGCCTGAAACTCGTCCACAGATCTGAGTGATAGGCGGCAGCACAATGCTATCAAACCATGAACTTGGGGTTGCTGTACTTCACCAATTAGGTTTCAGTTTATTCACACCCATATTACTGATGGATTTATTTACTCCAAAAACAATCCTAGATGGGCTGCCTCACAATGTTCTCCAAAAATTGGTAGTCATTGAAAACAGTATGGCCAATGTTGTTGTATAATGTGCATCAAATCTTGTTCACTCATGTGCTTGCTAAGCTATCATGGCTTCCAGTTAAGCAATGCCTTGATTTTAAAATTCCTAGATTTGTTTTCAAAACACTTCATGGCCTCATCCCTTCCCCACTGTGTAATCTTCTCTAATTTCAACAACCCTTTGAGATGCCTCACTCTTCCAATTTTAGCCTTTTAATCATCCACAGATTTGTTGCTTCATCTTTGGTGCTCATCCCTTCAGCACCAAAGCCATAAGCACCTCGCTACTTCTACCCCTTTACTTCTATTTGCTTCTTCAAGGCACTCCTTAAAACCTCTTACTTTAACAAGCTTTTGACTATCTGCTCTAATGTCTCATTATTTAGCTTCATGTCAAATTTTATTTGTTAATACTTATATGGAGTACCTTAAAAATGTTTTGCTATTTTAAAGTCATTATATAAGTACAAGTATTGGAGCTGTATGATTCTTTTGCAAATTTGTTTGTAGTCACCAGCAACAATCAGAATCACTTTAAATTTCTATTTTGGATGCTTAAAGCTTTTTAAATTATGTTTTGAAGTTAAATATATATTTTTGGTAATTTACTATGATTTGTAGTTTAACTCCTGTTACTGCTCACTTTAAAATTTTACTGACATCTCTTTTCTTTGAAGTGGTGTGCAAATGTGACAGTTTTGAAAAGCATAATTTTGTAAAGTTTTTAACTAAGACATTATCCTCTAGATTTGGAAGAGAAACCAAGTGGAATTGGTTGTTCTGAAAGTACTGCTGGCATCCTAGATGAGGAAACACCAGCAGTCAATGAAGCGGACAACGTTCATTCTAATGGAATTCCAGGGACTCCAATCTCCATGTCATATACTCCATCATTGCCTGATGACAGATTGTCAGTTTCATCCAGTGATACTCAGGTGATGACAAATAAAAAGACAGAATTACCCCCATATAATTATTTTCAATTTTGTTGCTGTTAACCTTTACATGCTATTTGGGGGCAGGTTATTGGGTATTAAAATAAACCTTTTGCTAAAATCTGACTGGATAACTGAGAAAATTCGGCACGGTAGCGTAGTGGTTAGCACTACGCTATTACAGCACCAGCGACCCGGGTTCAATTCCCGCCGCTGCCTGTAAGGCGTTTGTACGTTCTCCCGTGTCTGCGTGGGTTTCCTCCAGTTGCTCCGGTTTCTTCCCACATTCCAAAGATGTACGGGTAGGTTAATTTGGGGGTTTAGAATGGGCAGCATGGACTCGTTGGGCCGGAAGGGCCTGTTACTACGCTGTAAATAAAATTTTTTAAAATCTCTGTTCCAGTGCAATCACACCTTTCCTATCATGTGGCTTTCATCATAAGGGAGAAATCTGTAATAATGATGCACAAGGACAGAATGTACGATCTTAACTATAAACCTGAATGATACTATCACACCTTGGTCTCATTACCCACTGCCAGGAGAGGCGGCAAAATGTTAACCTGCCTTTTCTCTCAAGACAGCCCGTGGAGCTTAGAGTCATACAGCTTGGAAGCAGGCCATTTGGCCCAACTGGTCCATGCCGACCAGATTCCCATCTAAGTTAGTCCTATCTGCCCATATTTGGCCTATATCCTTCTATCCATGGACCTGTCCGAATGTGTTTTAAATGTTGTTGATGTACCTGCCTCACCCACTTTCTCTGGCAGCTCGTCCCATATACCCACCACCCTCTGGGTGAAGAAGTTGCCCCTCAGAGTGTGGTACACTCACCTGAGAGGACTATGAGACCATAGTGTCAAGTCTCACCTAAAAACTAGCAGTAGGCTGCACTTCACAGGGCTTCACTGGCCGTGAAGCACCTTGAAACATCCTGAGGTGGTGAAAGGCGCTATGTAAATGCAGGACTTCTTGGTGTATTTGAGGAGTCAGAATGCATATGCCGGTGCAGAGTTCAGGTGGAGGGCTGGTGAAGCTCTGGTTATATTCATGGTAAGCTGCTAAAACAATTCCAAGAAGGAGTGAGCAGCGGAGAGGTTAAATTAAGAACAGCCAACAATGTCCAAACAGCAGAGTAGTTCATGCTCAGACACAGCCCAGGAAGAGGCTGATGTAATAAGTCAGGCACTGTCCCTGTGGTGCGATGGTGCACGGGGATCCCTCGTTACTCAATTATAACTGACTTTCCTCATATAACATCTCATAGATCAGACACCTTTCAGCTCGGAAGGGTCCGTGGGTGAAGTCATGCACTCAGATTGTCAGTGCGCAAGATCCTCAAGGACAAGCTGATTAAAGCAAAGTGGGGTAGTGAGCAGAATGGGATCTGACAGCTTTCAACTCAATATAAAACCCACACTGCACATTAGGAAGGAAACTCTAACAATTCAATATTGACCTGATATGAAATGGAAGCTTTCAAACTAACCTCCATCAAGCAAGCAGTTAATAAAGTTCGTGTTAACCGTTATTTTGCCCTTGACTTGCAATGATGTCCCTTTTTAATGTAGAAAGCTTGGAAATGCTGGCCCACTCTTGGGGATGTGTATCGATTATAATGCCACTCTCTTTAAGGTACAGATGGGAATTAATTGATCAACATTTTTGATGTTTCTTTGCCTATTTTTAACATTGAGTTTCTGTAAGTTTGTCTCAATATCTTGTGATCCTTGCAGGCATCTCACAGAAGTTGTATTAAAACTGAACAAACTGTGCCTTTATAAATAAGCTCTTTCTATCTCTTTGGCTTAGAAGGCACAATACTAGCATAGATGTGATAGACTGAATGGCCTCCTTCTATGCCTTAACAATTCAATGGCTCTAAGAACACAGCAGGCATTGAATTATTGTTAGGATCATGACTGACAATTATGACCCTGGTTGAAATGCCAGGGATGGCTGTGGCTCAGAGGGTAACAAACTCTGAGTGATTGGTTCAGGACCTGCTGCAGGCTGACACTGCAGTTGGACTGCTGCACTCTCAGATGTGCCATTGAGTAGTGTCTTTGTACTTACTCTGAGGAGCTGGTAATGAATGCACCAATTCACTGACGGTGCACTTGAATGGATTTGCTAGGGCATTTCTTTCGGTAGTTAAGGCTCAGTCATATGGACAGGAGTTACAAATTACAGAACATATGAGGAGCATTTGATGGCTCTGGGCCCGTCCTCAATGGAGTTCGGAAGGATGAGGGGGGATCTCATTGACACCTACCAAATACTGAAAGGCCTGGACAGAGTGGACGTTGAGAATGTTTCTGTCAGTGGGAGAGTCCGGGATCCGAGGGCACAGCCTCAGAATAAAGGGACGTCCCTTTAAAACTGAGGTGAGGAGGAATTTCTTCAGCCAGAGGGTGGTGAATCTGTTGAATTCATTGCCATGGAGGGCCGTGGAGGTCAAGTCATTCAGTATATTTAAGGTGGAGGTTGATACATTCTTGATTGGTAAGGGGGTTAAGGATTGTGGGTAAAAGGCTCCCACCACACCTCCCAAACCTGTGACCGCTTACACCAAGATGTAGAAGGGGAGCAGGCAAATGGAAATACCACCACCTGAGGGTTCCTCCAAGTCACACACCATCCTGGTTTGGAAATGTATCATCATTCCTTCATCATTGCTTCACCAAATCCTGGAAGTCCCTCCCCAACAGCACTGTGGGAGGACTTTCACTAGAAGACTGCAGTGACTCAAAGGCAAGTTGAGATAAGCAATGAGTGCTGGCCTTGCTGGCTTCCCCAAAAATTAGTAAGTAAAGAAATAAATAAAGGCCAAACATTTTTAATAGCCTGATCACACAATCAGCATCTGCATAACACTTGCCCAATGCCCTCGCTCAAATACTTTCAATCCTCTGCTCTTTAGCACATTCAAGTCTTGAGTGCTCCAAGTTTCAGAAGCTAGGATAGATAGACCTGGTGCTACAATAAATGATACACATCACAAGTTTGCACACACGCAGTGCAGTGACATCCAGATATTTATACTCCTAACAGTCTCCTATTGCTATTGTAAACAGGAGTCTGGATCATTGACCACTCAGTGACATGCTATTAGTGAGCAATTAGATATTAATCACAATTTAGAATGCATCGCTCGTAGCAACAGATGACACACTAACCTCAGGTGGTTAAATTACTAATGGAAGCCACTCAGCCTATTGTGCTAACTGAAGATAGCTACAACTTATTTTCCTACTCATTTCTTACATAATTTCATGTTATTTCTTTTCAAATATATAGCCCACTTACTTTTAAATACTATTATTGCCTTTGTCCTAATGGTAGCTTTTACTGGCAGCCTGCTGTGCGAGATCATTGTTCAATGAATTATCTCTACCATGTATCTCCTTGTTGCTTATTCCTCCAACCACTGGAAACAATTGTTAACAGAAAACTATACATCATGTTGAAAACTTATTTTCTATTTTTCTCATCACCTTTTCTGCTTGACTGTTGCAATTTTTAAAAATCTTATCTGCAATTGCTCATTCTTGACATCAATCAAGACAGTCTTCTCCATACCTGAACTGTTGTTGTAATGTGCCTATAAGACTAGTCTGAAGTTTGATGGGAAATGCTGCCATTGCACATAGAACTACCCTTGTGAGTGGAAGCGCATTTAGGATTCTCACGCAAATGTCAAATGCTCAAATGCGCTTACTGAGTTTCACCATCAATAATTAGAATCCAACTTACTTATGCCATTGAACATTTAGTCTGTGAAATACCCGCCTCAGATCCTGTGCCAGGATAGACCTGGATTGACAAGTCTATTCATTTCAATGAGAATGTTACTGCTGTGCGGAAGAAAATTAAAGTGAGATAATTTACATATTTTTTAATTGTTTGGCTTTGTTTTGTTGTTTTTAGTAATTTAAAGAAGCAGCTTAAGTAATTTAGTTATTTTTAAAGATGTTAATTTTTAAATTTAATTAATTTTCTCATGGTTTTTTAAATGCTTCTGAATTCTAGGGACATTCAGGGGTGTTGATAAAAAACAACAGCTTTAACAGATAGCAGTGCTAAAGTGTGACTTTGCCAATGGTCAAAAGTTTTCACAGCTGTTCTGTGCATTTTGCAAGTTGTTTTTTAGAGATACATATCAGGTAAATCCGAGAGAATTGAGTATCTCTGCTGTGAATTCAGGTGGTTGGCCACAATGAGCAAAATCCAGGCCAGCTTATGTAGTGTCCCAATGTGATATAAGCAATGTCATGTACATATTCAGCTTGTTATCATCTCCTGTTCAGTCCTGGGTTGCATAAAATTCACCTATTCCATTTCCATCTGGATACATATATCTATGTAATTTCATTCTACAATCTGTTCCTTTGCTCCCTTCAGAATCTTATTTTGAACGTTCATAAATTCTAAATTGTGTTCATGTTTCCCCTCACTGAAATGCACCAGCTAACTACCTGCCTTCTCTGCTAACCTGGAAAAAACAGTGTTTACAGCACAGAAGTTCAGATCAAGGCCAAAGACCAGGGGACTTGGCTCTCTCTGAATGACATACACATCTAGTCTCAAAACCCTCCACCTTCCCCATAGGTTTTTACAGGCACTTTTCCACTCCCTTTAAAAAATAATTATAGATTCTGCTTCCATTACCTTTTTCTGCTCAGATATTCCATGTGGGCAGAATTTCCTCGATTTGCCTTATCAAAACAGCTCACAATGTTGAACATCTGTCTATGTTTTCTTGCAGTCCCTTGCGTTTTTTTTTCCCACAGTTTGATGTCGACTAACTTCCATATTATTCTTTTCATGCTTGTGTCTGAAGCTTTTTCATGAATAGTAAACAAAAGAGGCTCTTGTGCAGAACCACAGTGCAAAACAGGAGTCACTAAGCCAAAGAACATCTATTTATTCTTTCCTCTGCTTTCTGCTCCCATACATCTCTCTATCCACAGAGCTACATTCTCTGTAATACCAAGCTCCATAGCAAGTCAATATTTGGATCTTTTGAAAATTCATATGTACAATGGGGTGGATATCTGACTTCTGTTGTAGACAGTAAATTCATGTCAACCTCTGCTTCTGAAATTTGCTTTTATTTAAGTAAATCCAATCAGTTAAGTTAGCCAAGCAACCTCTGTTTTTCAAATTCTTGCTGGTTGTCTGCCCACACATGCAACACCAACATTTGAAAATGCTGGAATACATGACAGATCATTCAGCATCTGCATGGAAAAGAAACGAGTTGATGCCGACCATATGGTAGTGTCAGGAAGTTATTTCACTGAGGAGCTAAGCAGCAGGGAATTCCACTACAAGCTGGAGTGAACTTGGAGCAGACAAAATGCAAGTCTCTTACAAACGAGTGTAGCAGCAAGAAATTGCCAACAATGATCAGGAGCTGAAGGATGCCTCTGAGTTACAGTGTTTTTATGGAGTTTTGATTATTTTGAGGGTCAAACATGGTGATGATTATATGAGGTCCTCCAGTTTAACTTGACTACATTCAGTGCAT
The DNA here is from genome assembly GCA_030265395.1 of Rhina ancylostomus. Classification (NCBI taxonomy): domain Eukaryota; kingdom Metazoa; phylum Chordata; class Chondrichthyes; order Rhinopristiformes; family Rhinidae; genus Rhina; species Rhina ancylostomus. The sequence goes on along the minus strand of JARFYF010000119.1, from coordinate 39,405,917 downwards.
GATGTCAGTGTACTTTGGGGCTTGGCAGCAAAGTTCCTAAGCTGCTGGCGATGTACTATTACACATCAGTGATGCTCTGCATAAGCACATTAACATCACAGTGACAGACGGAGTATAAACGGTCAGGAATTTTTAAAGGGCGATTACAATATTTTGGGTTAAGACCAACTGGAAAGAAGAGAAACCTGACTGTCCCCATCAGCAACATTACAGGGTGAGTTGGCTCAGGAACTGCTCCAGGTCCGACAGATGTTTCTTGGTAGTTAAAATTCTGCCAGAAATGGTCCAAATGGATTCAAAAGCCTTTGGCTGCAGTCTTGTTTCACAAGTAACTTTGCCTATGAGGCACATAGTGATGTTATCATCCAGACATTGTGATGTCCCGATTTCACTGAATCCGAGCATTCATATCGAGGATGTAGAGCAGTGCCTGTTAAACACCTGAAAATTATGAAAACTTTGAAATACACTCTGACCTTGCTTAAGCTGACCCCATTAATTTTTTATGTCACATTGCTGGCTGCCTGATTTCCCAGCCCAAACCTGATGAATGATGGTGGCTCCATCAGTATCTTTACTTATCAAACAGTGAGTAAAATAGCTCATTGCAAAAGATGAATTGAGACATTGAAAATCTGCTCCCCAGTCACCAAGACCTACTTTCATGTAATGTTTCTGTATTAAAAACTTACACTTGACATTTGAATGGAACTTTAAAATTCAATCCCTGACTAGAGCAATTGTTTGGAAAACCCTTATTGAACTTTAAAATGATAAATTGTAGTTAGTACTTTAGTATCGAGAGAAATATATACTGAAGTGAACTTTAATTTTCTAGGTGTTGATTTTAAGTTGTGATTACTGGTCACTCAGCAAAAAGTGTTATTAGGTTATTATGGGTCAATTTATTAAAGTGTTGTGTTTGGCTCGGAGCCACTGTAAACCCTGCAGTAGCCCCAGAGCCCTCCTTAATATCTGAGCTGAGATTGTACTTTGGGACAGAGCAGTCAGCAGAAAGTGCCTGGCAACTATTCTTCTACTTAAAAACACTGCAAACGCTGCAGGGGACAGACTTACCACAAGCACTGCAATGGGCAGAAAATACAGCACAGTTACTGCGACAAACAGAATTAATTCTACAGCTCTATTCCAATGAATGGAAGAAACAGAAAGTGTCAGAAATTAACAGCATGGGTACAAAAGTCAATCAAATTAATTCTGTGAATAAGAAATAAAACAATAAGCAATATAATAGGCAGAAATTGTACCCTGAATCTATAATGGGCAGAAATAAGAACATGAGAAATAGAATTAGGAGTAGGCCAAATGGTCTCTGAGCCTGCTCTATCATTTGTTCGACCCTGGCTGATCTTGGCCTCAGCTTCACATTCCTGCCTGTTCTCCGTAACCTTGATTCCCCTGTAGTCCAATCCCTTATCCATCTATCTCAACTTGAATA
>JARFYF010000119.1:39372951-39385395 GCA_030265395.1 Rhina ancylostomus | reverse complement strand
TGTGGGGCACCAGTGTTGAGAATAATCGTGCCAGAGGTGTTGCTGCCTATCCTCACTGATTGTGGTCTGTTGGTCAGGAAGTCCAGTTGCAGAGGGAGGTGTTGAGTCCCAGCTCTAGGAATTTGGTGATGAGTTTGCTTGGAATTATAATATTGAAGGCGGAGCTATAGTCAATGAACAATAGTCTAACATAGGTGTCTTTACGGTCCAGATGCTCCAGAGATGTGTGGGGCCAGGGAGATGGTGTCCACCTTTTTCTTCAAGATTCAAGATTTACTTTATTGTCATTTCTCTGAGTATTTACATACACAAAAAAGCGAAATACTGTTTCTCACCAGCTCATATCAGCACAACAAAAAGAACAGTGGTAATAGCTAAAATAATCTATAAGAACATTTCTAAAACAAAACTAAAAACATATCCACACCACATACTCCTATCTGTTAAATTGCATTTAAGTATTAATAAGTGCTTATTCAGTTCGAGGTGAAGTTCAAATTATCAGGTAACTAACTATCAAACTGTTTCTGTATTAATGGGGAGGGGGTGGTGGTGGTATGTGTGGAGGGAGATCTTGTCGGTGGAAGTGGAAGGGGACACAGTCCATTTATGATGCTGACTGTTTGTGGGAAAAAGCTGTTCAGCATCCTGCTAGATCGAGAGCAGATGTTCCTGTACCTCTTCCCCAGCTACAGGAGGGAAAACAGGTCATGAGAATGGTGATGAAGGTCCTTAATGACGGCCGTGGCTCTGTGAACGCAGCGTTGATAGATCTCCATCAAAAAGGGGAGATGGGCACCAATGATCCTGCTGGCTGTCCTCACCATCCTATTGAGCTGCTGTTGTTCGTACGCCTTGCAGCTACCGAACCAGGAGGTGAGGCAGTAGGTCAGGATACTTTCAATGGTGCCCCTGTAAAAAGTGATGAGGTATGGAGTAGGCCTGCCTTTCTGAGTCTCCGGAGGAGGTAAAGCCGCTGCTGGCCTTTTTTAACGATGGCTGTAGTGTTAATAGTGGAGGTCAGATCATCTGCTAGGTGAACCCCCAGGAACTTAATGTTGCTGACCCTCTCCACAGCAGCACCATCAATGGTCAGCGGTGTATGATCATGCTTGCCAGCCCTCCTGAAATCAATCACCATCTCCTTTGTTTTGTCCACATTGAGGGCGAGATTGTGGAATCTGCACCACGCTGTTAGCTGCTCCACCTCCATCCTATATGCAGACTCATCATTGTCACTGACGAGACCCACCACTGTTGTGTCATCAGCGAACTTAATGATGTAGTTGGTACTGAATCTAGCAGTGCAGTCGCGTGTGAGCAGACTAAACAGTAAGGGGCTCAGGACGCAGCCTTGAGGTGAGCCTGTGCTCACTGAGATGGTTCCTGATGTGTGACTGCCAACTCTAACTATCTGCTGCCGCTGCGTCAGGAAATTGAGGACCCAATTGCAAATGCCAGTGTCCACCTCTAACAGCCTCAGCTTTTCCACCAGCTGTTGTGGAATGATTGTGTTAAATGCGGAGCTGAAGTTGATGGAGGATCCTGGCGTATGTATTCTTCCCCTCCAGATGTGACAGTGTGAGGTGGAGCAAAGTGGAGATTGCATACTCTGTGGATCGATTGACTCTATATGTAAACTGTGGGGGTCTAATTTGCAGTGAAACAGGCCTTAATATACTGCATGGCCAATCGCTCAAAGCATTTCATTATCATTGGTGTAAGGGCCACAGGGTGGAAATCATTCAGGCAGGCTGGGTTTGACATTTTAGGGACAAGAATAATAATGGCACTTTTGAGGCACGTGGGCACTACTGCCTGGCTGAGCAAGATATTAAAGATGTCTGCAAAGACATCCTTCAGCTGTTCTGCACAGTAAGGACTACTAAAATTATATAATTATAACCAAAAAATTGTTTCCTTGTGGAGCATGAAACCGAGGAATTAGTGAAGGGAAGTTGGGAAATGAAAGAGACTGTTAATAAATATTTTGTATTTGGCCTCTCAATGGTAGATACTAAAAGCATCCCAAAGTCAGCAGAAAATGAAGGGTAAGAGGAAGGAACTGAAACAATTATCAATAGAAAACCAGGCAAACCAAGGGGACTAAAGGCTGGCGTATCACCTGTACCTGATGGCTGTCCAAGGGTTTTAAAAGAAGGAACTTCAGAGGTGGCATTGCATTGGTTGTGATACTCCAAAATTCCCTTAATCTGGCAAGTCCCTAGTGGATTGGAAAATTGCAAATGTCAGCCCTATTCAAGAAAGGAGAATGACCAAAGTAAAGGAGCTGCAGCCCAGTTAGTTTGACAACTGTCACTGGGGAAAATGCTGGTTCATCATTTAAAAAGTACTGGCAGAACATTTTAAAAACCATAATGCAATCAGGCAGAATCAGCTGATTTTATAAAAGGGAAATCTTATTTGATAAATCTATTAAAGATATACCAAATGGGTAGGATGAGAACAACCAGTAGATATGGTAGATCTGCACAAGGTAAGAGCTCATGGAATTGGAGGTAGTATATAGGTGGAGGATTGGTTAAATTGCAGAAAACAGTCAGGGTGAATGGGTAATTTTCAGATTGACTGCAGCTTGTGTAATGCCATTGGCATCTGTGCTAGGGCCTTAACTATTTACAAACTATTTTAATGGTTTAGACAAATAGATTGCATGTACTGTAACCAAGTTTGTTTACCAATACAAATGTGAAATAATCCATTTTGGTTGGAAGAATTCTACAAATAGAAAGCCTTCAAAATGTTGCAGTACAGAGAGAACTGGGTGTCCTTTTACATGAAACCACAAGTTGCATTTAGGTACAGCAGGTAATTTGGAAATCAAGTGAAATGTGGGTCTTTACTTGAAGGGAAGTAATGTATAAAATTTTCAAACTTTAGCTACAGCTGAATAGTGTGTTGGTGAGACCACAGCTGGAGGATCTCAATCTGCTTATTAAAGGAGAAATATACCTGCACTGGAGATAGTTTAGAGAAGATTTGGAATAAAAATGGACCAAAGAGCTGAATTGGAGATGAGATGAGTGACTCCCCTTGATATTAAGACAGCATTTGAACAAGATTGGCATCAAGAGAAGAACTTGCTGAAACTGAATGTCAAAGAAAACAGATTCAAGTGATTGAAAGATGGCTGCGGTTGTTGGGGCATGATCCCAGACCCAGGACAGCACTGGAGGAGTTCTTCAGGGAATGTCCTAGGCCCAACCACTTTCAATTCCATTTGCTGAGAAGTGGTCTGCTCCCTTCTACAGCAAGTAGACAACATGACACATGGTTAATTAGTGGCAAGTAACATTTGCATTACAAACATGACAGGCATTAATCATCTTCAAAAAGAGAGTTCAACCACCTGTCCATGACATTCAATAATATTACCATTCCCAGATCTCCCATAATCAACATCTTGGGAATCACCAGTCTCATAAGTACAGTGGCTACAAGAACAGTTCAGAGACTGGGTATCTTGTGGTGAGTAACTCATTTCCTGACACCCCAAAGCACAACTCAGGAACAGGATGGAAAACTCTTCACTTGGCTGGGTGAATGCAGTGCCAACAATGCTCAATCATTCAACACTATCCAGGACCAAGCAGCCCACTGTCAACCACCCTATACACTCATTCACACCATTACTGGCACACAGTGGTTGCAGTGTGTGCATGATAGTTGTTTGCCCAGGCTACTACAGCTGCACACCCTAAGCTATGATGCCTACTAACCGAAAAGTCTAGGGCAGCAAGTTTGTAGGAACAATATCACTTGCAGGTTCCTCTCCAAGTCGCACATTATTCCAACTTGGAAATGTATCACCACTCCCTCATCGTGAATGGAATTTAGAAGAAAGAGAGGTGATTGTTCTCATTCTTTCCCCATTAAGGGAGAAATCTAGAATTGAGAACAAAGCTTCCAAATAAGGAGATGAGGAAGAATTTTTTGAATTCTCTAACTCAGAGGCTGAACCAGCAAGTACTTTTTAAGGCAGGAATAAATAGATTTTGGACTATAGGGAGTTGAGGGTTACTGGGAACAGGCAGAAAAGTGGAGCTGAAATCAAAATCAGATCAGCCTTAATATACAGTGGAGTAGGGTCAGGGGACCACATGGCCTACTCCTGAACATTTCTCCAATGTTCTTGCATTTATCTGTGTGTTCTCTGTCAGAAATTAGTTGATACAACAATTACTAGAGTTTAAGCCATAGATCCTCCTGTCCACTATGGCTCAATGCGATACAATTGATCTATTAAGAATAGTGCCAAGAATTCAGGCAACTGAAGCAGCTTATTCAAAAATTTCCTATCATGGGATAAGTGGTTTTACAAGTACTTGGATGTAATTTTATTTATTTGATTTGATTTGTAAAAGGTGAAGAATAAAATGACAAAAGATCAATATATTAAGATGAATAGAGGAATTAATGACAGCAAAGATCTACCAGAAGAATATCTGTCAGCTATCTATGATGAAATAGCAGGAAAGAAAATTTCAATGAAAGAGACGAAGGAGTTAACGATCAAATCCTCCAAACAGAGTAAGTTAAATTATGAATTTCCCTATTAATTCTACAACTATTATGAATGTGGCTTTCTCTGGGAAGTTTCCTTCCAAATGATGTTCAGGTTTTTGGCTTATTGTGCTAAATATTTTCTAACTTTCATGTCACCTATAAGCAGATCTTGTCTCTCCTACAATCCATGTTGCATTCTTCTCCTAGCCAACATGCAGGTTTTTGTTTGTTTTTTATTCTTGATATATTTACTTCTTGACATATCTACTGTTCAAGATTGAGCTATAGGGCTTGAGCTAGTATCTTACTTTTAGATGAATGAACCCGATATGTATTTCTACACTCTTGATGTACAGAACCACAAACATAGATCTTTGTTTGCTTTGGCAATGTGTTTACTGACTAAAATCTCGGACTCACCTGGCTTCCATTATCAGACTAGTGTGGAAACATAAAACGCAGATTCTCATACATTACAAAGACTCTCCCCAGGCTACAAATAAAGTAATAGATAGAGTCTCTACTCACCCAGTTTGTCTGTCTTGAAGAGTTCCAAACAATCAAGGGCTCAACCGTCTTCAGAAAATTGTGCAAAACAGCAAAAATCTTATTGGGCCTGTACTATTCCAAAAGTTGTCCCGGCCTCTAGCAAAGAGTGGTTTTGATCCATTGGGTATTGGGCCAGCATGCTTCCACTCAGATATTTCAATCCACTGTTTTATGAATTTGGCCTTTAAGTATCTGTCAAACAAATTTGAGGTTAATTGTTGAGTGAATTGATAACGTTCTCCATTAATTTTGACAACAGCATAAGATGTTACAGCCTCCTGGGTTGATTAAATGTGATGCAGATCAAAACAAAACTGCACCTGAAGGAAAATATAGCAAAATAGCACCTCAAGCAGTTGGTTTATTGTTCAAAAGAATGCAGTATTGTTCTCGGTGTTAAGCTATACATGCTAAATATTGTTAGAATTTTGAAATAAGTGCTATAGCTTGTGAATCTAGATACCTCAGACAAAATCTTTAATTTGGCAGTTGACGTTCACTTGGGTTTCAAGTTGCGTGTTAATGTTAGAAACTTTTGATCCAGAATAAACACTGTATTTAAATCCTAAAACTTGTACATATTTTTTAAATGTTCCTGTTTCAACATAAAGGCTTTTTAGCTATACATTTAATGGGCTCAAAAGTGAATGGGTCTGATGCAATTTCAAGCCCATAACCATTACCAGAAAAATGCCTGAGATTCACTTTTCAAAGAAAATCATGTTGCTAATTTGTCAGTTTCTAATATTCCATAAAAAGAGTCATATCATTTATTTTGTTATTGCCATAACTGATTTTCTCTTGCAGGCAGCTTTGCACCAAGGAGTTGAAAATTAAACATGAAAATTGGATTTTCTCTTTTGAATATCAGACACACAAGAGTTTCTACATCTGTTAGATATACATATTCTAAATGCAATTGTTGTCATTTCTATTTTTGAAAGAGGATCAAGTCAGTGAATCCCCATAACTAAAAGTTGCCTTTATATAGGCTGTTACACCTCAGCCTCAATGCCTACTATGTAGTTTCAACAGGGACTGGGTAGGACATTTAAATTCTCTGTATCAGAGAACTTGCATTTTAGTTATGCACAGATTGTTGAAATTTTGCAAAATGGGCATTGCTAGTTTTTAAGTTGTGACCATGTATGACAAGATAATTGAATGTAATGCTATATTAATAAGGTATTTCCCTAAGAACAGGGATGGGGGAAACAGTCAAAGAACCTTTTGCCTCAGTAGTTATGCGATTCATCACTTTAAGTAACCTGGATATCGTACCTGATTTGTAGTTACTCAAAGCTGTATTTAATGTTAAAAATAAAATTTAGAAGAAATGGAGTATCTGTTTAATCGTGATCCCCATCATATTAAAAGTCAAGGGATTATGGTTGTGTTCTTGCTGGAGATGATCTTTAATTGGCACATATGCCATGAAATGTACATGCTATTAAGTACTTTGTTGGATCCTTCACAAGCAAGCATGAAAGTTCAAACATTGCACCATCATAATCCTTTTTCCAATCTTTTCTCTTATTTTCTCAAATAACGCAGATTAGTAGTCTGTAGAAAGAGAGGTAGTTAATATTCTAATGTAAGGTCCTTAATTCAATGCTGCTTGATCTGCTAAGGATTTTAGCAGTGGAGATGGTAACATCCCTGCATCTGGAGAGCTGAAATTGCAAGGTAGATTTAAAATACTTCTCAGACATATGAATGTTATATACTATTTTTGAATTAAAATACAGATAGATGAAGCAAGGATTGAAGGATCAGAAAACATTGAAGGATCCAGAAAACATAACATTGATGACCAGTAAGGCTCAGTAGCTTTTAAGATTCAGCTACCTATTGCAACCTGCTTCAGATTTGTATTTATGATTGAAATCAAAGAGTTAAAAGCCTTTGTTCTTATTCTTAGGTGTATCATTCAAAGAATATTTCCAATAGACAAAATAGAAACTTTTCAAAGATACCAGTTGTGTACTTGTTTCTTTAATGTTTCCTTTCAATACTTGCAGATGTAGCCAGTGAAAAGCAGCGAAGACTTTTATATAATCTGGAGATGGAACAAATGGCTAAAACTGCTAAGGCCCTCATGGAGGCTGTAAGCCATGTACAGGCACCTTTTACTAGTGCTACACATTTGGATCATGTTAGGCCAATGTTTAAAGTAAGTTATTACTTTCTGACACATGTATTTTATTACATGCCATAAATTCATAATTAATTATGTTCTTCACTTCCATCATGAGTTTTTTTTGTTTCTAAGTCAATGCTCTTCCTCTTAATAATCTCTTTTTTTTCCATTCTCTCTTACCATTAGTATCAGTACTGGCCATTTCTGCCTGTCATCATTTTCTTTTTGTGTAACCTAGCCAGCAGCACATTACACTGACAGAGAAGCATGATCTGATCCTTAACTGCTACTCCCATTACTACACTAACCCATTTTGATCTCACCCTGTCAGAGAGAGTCCCTCGACTCATCCCTCCCCTACCTTCTCTGCTACTGAAAGCTAACATTTTATCTCTTTCTCAATTCTGATGAAGTATCCTGGACCTGAAACTGTTCACTATTTCTCTTTCCACAGATTCAGACTGATCTGCTGAGTATTTCCAGCATTTTCTGATTTGAGTTTCCGATTTCTAGCATCTCCGGTTTTATTTTGATTTTCAGACTTCTCTGTAGTTACATTGTGTATCATGTTAAACTGTAAATACATTGTAAAAAGTAATGGAAAACACCAAAATTTAAAGACATTGAGTACTTAACCACTTGTTTCCTTGCCAATATTGTGTAAAAGCTATAATTAGTGAATTATAAATTGAGACTTTTTTAGTATATTCTGAGATACCTTGCATGTTTCTAAAACATTATCAGTAACTATACTAGCCACCATTAAAATTGCTTTACAAATTATTTTAAATTATCTCACTCTTTTTCAAATAAAATTTCAAAGGAAAGCATTGCAACATTTACATAATGTAGGCCTTGAAGCACATTCCTAGCATTCTATTATGGTCTCATTCTAATCCGTAATACCTGTGGAAGGAAGCCCAAAATATCAAAATGGAATGTGGTAAGATTCATCTCTGATTTAATGTGCACATAATGGCCTCTGAGCTCCTGTTATTATGTCCCAACCAATATTTATCTGTCTTTCAGCCTTGAGTTTATTCAATTGACGTAATGCAGCAGAAAAACAGTCAAGACTTTAATCTAACTTGTCAATGGATTAAGTTAGAACCCTCCTGAGGCCCAAAACAATGAGAGAGAGCAGAGAGTTATGTGACTTGAAGATGTAGCTTATGTCCTTCATTTGGCTGTGAAACTGTTCTCTATATTCAGTTTTGGGAAACAATAACAAGAACATCGAAAGTTAGGTCATGATTTGAAGTTTTCTGCTGAATTTCTCACTGCTCTCGGATTCCAAATTAGAAACCGCTGCGCTCCCCTCTTTGAAAAGGTGGAATATGTCTCTTCTTAACTTGTCTTTCATTTCCTTTTATGGCATTTTGTTGTATCCATTACTCCCAGAATTCATTTAAAATTACTTCTATATATTTCACAAAACAAAATACAGTGAATGCTGGAATTATGAAATAGAAACTGAAAATACAAAAAACAATCAACAACTCAAATGACATCTGTGGTGTTTACATTACTAGCTTACAGACTGTTAATTCTCTAATCTTTTCAGCTCTTAAGTAAAATCATCAATTTGAAATACAGACTTTTTTTCTGTCTCTGCGGTTACTATCTGATTTGGTGGCTCCAACATTTTCTGCTTCTATTTCTTTGCATTCCTGTTATTTATCAGAAAATGGATTTTGGCCATATTGTGAAATGAGTGCTTTGATTGTTGTAAGTTTTAAAAACTCAGTGCTGGAAAATATGCATTTACTTGCTGGCTAGAGACTACTGTTTTTTTGTTATAGCTTTTTAAAAGGGTTTTTTTGTTTGTTTCGTAGCTGGCTTGGACACCATTTTTGGCAGCTTTCAGTGTGGGTTTACAAGATTGTGATGATACCGATGTTGCCTTTCTTTGCCTGGAGGGCATACGCTGTGCCATCCGGACAGCTTGTATCTTCAATATTCAGGTAATGAAATCTGCTTTGTATAAAAGAGCTGTATTTTCAAGAAAATTTGATATCATTTATAAGCAGTAGCTTAGTGGTTACGTAATACGGCAAGTAATCAGGAAGCTTGAGCTAATAATCCAGAGGTTCCCACCTTGACAGCTTGAATTTTAATTAGATAAAGTTGAAAAAATGGAGCAATGAATTAAAGTGACAATAAACTACTGGATTTGTGTAAAACAAAACCCTTGAGTCACTAATGTCTTATAAGAAGGGAAACCTGCTCTCCTAACCTGATCTGGTAATGCACAGCATTGCAATTTACTAAACTGCTCTCTGAAATGGCTCTTGTACCACATGCTTCAAAGGTAGTGGGGATGGGCAAATAATATAGGCCTTGCCAGTGATGCCTATATCCTTTTTAAAAAGTTTATTGTACTTTCCAAATCACCAGGAATTGGCATATGATATTGCTATTGAACCATATTTGACATCAGTTTTTTTAAAAACAAAAATACCTCTTTCAGCAGTGTTTATATCACATTTAAAATCTTGTTTGGAGTATTTTATTTAATGATATGCCTTAACTGTTTAAAAATCCTCACACTTATAAAAGCATTGTAACATGGGTTCTATAAGTGTAAAGTATAAGTATGCATAATTGTGGCCCTTTCATTTAACTTGAGGTTTGTTTTGGTTGAGATATTTTAATGCAGATTTGCTTATTAGTTTGATTAAATTAAATAAAATTATACTCTTTATTTTCAATGCTTAAATAAAATAAAGAAACGTATGGACCTGACCATAATTTTTGTTTCAAGAATTTAGTAAGGGAACATATAAGAACATAAGAAAAGAGAGTATGAGTATGCAATGTGGCCCTTCTAGCTTGCATTTCCATTCATCAAGGTGAAGAGTGATGATCTACCTCAATGCAGCTTGAAAGAATTTTTCCTCATCACAGTCCTAAATGGCCTAACCCTTAATCTGAGACTGTAAGTCCTGGTTCCAAACTCCTCAGCCAAGTAAACATCCTCCCTGCATCCAGCTTGTCAAACCTTGTAAGAATTTTGTAAATTTCAAAGAGATGTCTGCTCATTTTTCTAAACTCAAGGTAATATCGTCCCAGTCTTTTCAATCTCCTGTAAAACAAACCTGCCATCCTTCTGTGGATCTTCTGGTGCACCCTCTATTGTAAGTATTATCCCTTTTTTGCTAAGGGGACCAAAGTGTTCTTAATAGTCCAGATGTGGCCTTATATAATTGCGATAGATCATGCTCATCTGATAGGATAAAGAAAATGTCATTTCAGAGCAAAATTTATATTGAAATTAAGGGTTAGTAGCACTGGGATAAAAGATCAGCCACAATCTTATTGAATGGTGGAGCAGGCATGAGGGACCAGATGACCTATTCCCAGTTGTGTTTCTTATATTCTTACATTCTTAGCTTAAAATAAGCATTGACATCACATAGTAATGTTTATGTATTTTATATCAAAATTAATACTTTGATTACAATGATTTTATTAACAGCTTGAAAGAGATGCCTATGTGCAGGCCCTTGCACGATTTACTTTATTAACAGCAAGTTCTGGTATCACTGAAATGAAGCAAAAAAACATTGATACTATCAAAACTCTCATCACAGTGGCTCACACAGATGGCAACTATCTTGGGACCTCCTGGCATGAGGTACAGAATCTTGTCAATCTTATTATTCGTCGTCATCATTATGATCATAATCACTCTTCCTCTGAGAACCAGAGAACTACCTCCTAGTTTTATTGAAATTCTGTGCTTTTGAAGTAAAATTTTCTTAGATGTGTTAAACTTTCGTCATGTTACTTTCTGAATAGTTTGGCCTTTTTACATGAACCATGGAAAACATTTAATCAGAAGCAATAACAAAATGGTAACATTGTGCTCTGGTGGAATGGCAGGCTTTTGCATCAAGAATTGGTTCTTTAATGTTTCCAAAGCTTAGGATGCTGTAAGAATGAACAGGTTTGGCTGTTATCATACTCTGCTTCAATTGTTAAGAGTTATAATGTACCATAAGTATTCCTCCAAATGTGGATTATCTGATTATGCTAAAGCTGTAGAGTAACTTTGACCAAAATTCTGATTCATGGCATTTGCTAAGATTCTTAAAACTTCAAATAAGCAAACTGAGTGCATTGCGTGTTATCCTGCATTCTTTATTGCATGAGCTATCTAGTGTGTGTATAACATTGGGGTTAACAGCTATTATCCTCATTAAGCAAAGTCAGATGCACATAGTCTAAATTGGCATTGTTGTGAATTAGTTTGCAGTCCATCCATAGCTGCGTGTAGTATTCTCAGTCCCAAGGGAAAGGGTTTGTGCCATATTTGGGTTGTACCTTGCTGGCCATTTAACCATGAGCTGTTCAAACAAAAGGAAGTCCTGGACTTGCAGACAAATATTTAAATTAATTATTTACTTCCATTTCAACAATGGTTAAATGTCTCTGAATGTCAGCAGCATCTTAAGAAATTCTTAACAGCTTTGGCACTTGTAAAGCTCTCTCCCATTTTTGTTTTCTGCTAGACCACGTCGAGGAGTTCATAGGCAGTCTGATGGGGCAGTATTTGATCCTCCAACCCAGAAACATTTAAGAAATTTGCGCTTAAAGAGGCAGGTTATGGCCCATTAGATAATGCCTTGCTGAGTTCCAATAAAATGCCATGTGCTCTTTGTCTCCCTATAAGTATCAGGCCAACATCTCTCCAGTTTATTGCTTGAGTTGGAGAGGCTTAACATTGAGTGGTCCCCAGCATTTTCCCCTAATCGAAAGATTAATGCCCTCCATATTAAGATTTTTTTCTGGGGGACAATCTTTAATGAATTAACTTTTACCACTACATTTGCACTGCATTTCACGTAGGTCCAATTTTTGCCATATTAATGATGGAAGGTTATTGCTGTTTATTGTTATTACATCACATAAATGACAACACTTTGGAATTTCCACATATATGCAGTTCAGTTTTCAATAGAATCAGTGAAATTGAATTTGATGAGAGTTTAACCTCTAGTCTGGGTGGGCTGAGGTCAAATTAAAATTGCTTCATAGAATATTCTGTAACTTTTGCACTTTTTCCATGATGTCTGATTATTTTTATTTTAGTGGTACACTGTGCCATAATTACTGTATAACATTTTTCTGGACCAGAAGAAATTTTGTCTATATTGTAATCCACTCATAGAGTCATAGAGTAATACAGCATGGAAACAGGCCCTTCAACCCAACTCATCCATGCC
>JARFYF010000119.1:39357029-39368667 GCA_030265395.1 Rhina ancylostomus | reverse complement strand
CCCCCCACCTCTCTCTCTCCTCCCCCCTCAGCAAAATGTCAGCACGTTGTAATCTTGCTGTCATGATGACACCACACACACACTACTACTCTACTATATTTTAAAGGGACATTCACAAAATAGCAACCTGATCCATAACAGTTTAATTATATTTGCAGTTCTCTGCAATTTGATAGTTTTCCAGCACTGAATTGTTTATTTTGCAAAAGTAGCAGTGAAAAATTAACACATAATTGTTTCTTTCTCTGCTACCAGGTACATTGGTTGGTGGGACTGTGGATCGAAAGCAAATAGCCAGCATCCAGGAATCCATTGGTGAGACAAGCTCTCAGAGTGTTGTTGTAGCAGTTGACAGGTAAGATTGATTTTGATTTGAGAGTTATATGACCTGTGGTTCATTTGCCACATTCTGCACACTAACTGCAAATGTTTTTGCCACTCAAAATCTGACAGTTTAGCTCCTTTTCAAAATATTACAGAACCGTTGTATGTTAGTGTACTAAGCAAAAGTAGCAAATTGTAGTTATATATGCCTTTTAAAACAATAAAATGCAGCAATGCACCTCGTGTTATTAAAGAAAAGACACTGAGCAACATAGGATATATTGGGGTAGATGAAGTATGTTTTAAGAAGTATCTCAAAGAAAGGCAGAACTGCTGTCTGCACAGTGTCCAGAAATTCATTGGTCTTGTTTCTGAATGAATACAGTGAGTTTCCACAAGTTCAAACAGTTCATTGCCATCACAATGAAGAAATGTTTCCTTGTCTCAGTCCTAAACAGCCTACCACTTATTCTGAAACTCTTCCCCTTGACCTTGGACTCTTCAGTCAGGGCAAAAGTCCTCCCTGCCTGTCAAGCTCTTTTTTTTTAAAAAATTGTAAGTTTGTAAGAGATTGGAGTCCAGGATGAATTGATCCCCGCTTGTATGGCAAACCTGCCATCTCTGCAGTCTCTGCTGCAATCCTTCCATGGCAAGTACATGGTACACTATACTCAACAAGGCATTATACAATTGCAATAACTTCTCTACTTTTGTATCTGAATCCTCTCATAAGTAACGTACCACTTGTCCTCCAGGTCTATGGCTGCACCCAACTCTGTGGACTTCAGTGTACAAGCATGTATATGCACTCCTTGAATATCTTTGAAAAAGGCAGTACCACCACCATCTTTTGGAAAGCAATAAGGAATGGACAATAGATGCTGGCCATCCTATTGGCGTCCAGATCCAGAAAATAAATTAAAAACAAATGTGCGCATTTGTAAAGCTCTATTACTTTTCACTTTACCTATCCTTTGCAAAAGTTGCTTTCAGCTTGTTGTAAAATCACGAAATGATACAGTATTGTAAGCTCTTCTGTTGATCGTGCCTGCCTTGGTTGTTTGAAAGAAATATCCAACTGCTCATTCTCCACTACATACCAAATAAGCTTTCAGTTCTGACAATGACTCCTTGTCTTAAAGACAGCCATGCATCAGTGCTATCTGCTTTCTGCTCTTGGACAATATTTTTTACATAAGCACTGTTTATTTAGTACCATGGAGTTCAATTGCACTAATATCTCTGTTATAAAATGTGTTTCAGCAATTTGTATATACATCAACCAACCTAACCTCATTGACTTTCTTCAAAGAATGCATTGAAATGAGGAAAAAATTCTTCATCCACAGAGTACTGAATCTTTGATTTTTTTTTACCAAAGGGTGTGTGGAAACTCAATATTTGTTCAACCTAGTTGTGCATGATCCGCCTCTGTCAGTGTAAAGCTTTGTTACTCATCCATATTTTTCTAAATTAATGCCTTGCAAAGCTTTATTCTGTCAGTACTTCCCAGACTTGCCTCTTCTGCCCTTGCCATCTCTTCCCTTTTTTCAAAAAAAAATTGTGTTCCCTTCTGTTGCCTGCTAATTTTTTTTCTAAGATGCATTCACTTTTTCTAACTAGTACCCTATTTCAGTTCGCCTCTAAATCTTCAGTCATCCAGGCAAATCTAGCAATGGGTGGCACTGTGGCACAGCTAGTAGAGCTGCTGCATCAGGGCTCAATCCTGACCTTGGGTGCCGTCTTTGTGGAGTTTACATGTTCTCCCTGTAACTGCATAGGTTTCCTCTGGGTGCTCCAGTTTCCCCCCACATCCCAAAAATATGCAGGTTGGTAGATTAGTTGACTACTGTAAGTTCTCTCAAGTGTGTAGGCGGGTGATAGAATCTGCCAGAAGTTAATGGGAATGTGGGAAGAATGAAAATGGGATTAGTAAATGGGTACTTTGAGCTTGGCGGGTCAAAGGCCCTGATCCTGTGCTGGATAATTCTGTGCCTCTAAAACCATTTCTTTTCCCCTCATGTTCACGCATCTAGGCTGTATGTATTGTATCTGCATTTTGAATGCCGCCAAATACTTGTATATTGACTTATCTGGCAATTTTTGATTCCAGTCCAACTGGACCAAGATGTCTTTACAACAAAACAATTTTCACTATCCTAGTTAAGTTTGAATCTATTGGCCATTTGTTTGCAAATATGTTCATCCTCTCTTTCCCAGTCTTTGATAGCCATTCAGTGTCATTTTGGAAAGCTTATTTGTCTTACTGTACAATCCTCAAAATGGAAAACTTACCTCTTTTGCATTCCAGGATCTTTACAGGATCAACAAGACTGGATGGAAATGCCATTGGTATGTCTTAATTGAGTATTTTTCATAATACTGAATTATTTCATTTTACTGGCACAGTAATACATTTTATTTATTTGATATTTTCAGTTGATTTTGTGCGCTGGCTTTGTGCTGTGTCCATGGATGAGTTAGCCTCACCAACACATCCACGAATGTTCAGCCTTCAGAAAATAGTTGAAATATCATATTACAACATGGGTCGAATCAGGCTGCAGTGGTCCAGAATATGGGAGGTCATAGGAGACCACTTCAATAAGGTAAGGAAAGAATTCGAAAGTACATTTGAGCTTCATTTTAAGTGCACTTATTTATGTGTGTAAATAGAAAAGTTTTTTGTAGTTGTAGAATTATTTACTTTTTATGCTTTAATAATTTGATAATGTTGACAATTCACATCCATTGCTATTGTACCAATTTACACATTATATATGGCTGTGATTATCGTAAGTGTATTTTGTTCAGTCAGAAATTTGTTCCTAAAGGAACTGGTTATGTATCTGATGTAATTGTGACAGATGTTTAAATATACTCTGTTTACTTTCAAATGAAAGCTTCCTTGCATACGTTTTAATCAGTTTTTTTTCCCACATAGGCTTCCTTCGTCTTTCTATTGTAGTCTAATCATTTCTCTATTTTACCTTTGTTCACTCAAAATTTGCATTTATTTTAACTACCGTCTATTTTTCATTTGCTCTGCACTTTCTCCCCAGAGTTTACCTACCTATGACATCAATTTCAAAATTGAGAGTCTTTTGAGGTCCATTGCTTTTATGCCTGTTGCTATCAGTGGCAAAGACTTACGAAAACACTTTTTTAATGTTATTTCATTTTATAAAAATAAAGTCTGCTTTCTGAATTTAGGAAAAATTACAACTAAGAACACGAGCCAATATGTCCCACCGTGTCTCCCTCTACCTTTGTATCACTCAAGCTAACAGCTGCTGCTTTTCTGATTTATGCTGCTTGAATGTCAATGATGTATATGAAGTTCAGCCCACACCATTTCTAATTCAACCTCATCCAGCCTATTTTTCATCAGCGGTCAAAATTTTATCCTTCCTCCAAATACATCTGCCTCGTACTATTTATGTTTATTTTTTGTTTTTAATTAATTGCCATCTCGTGGGCTGTTTCTTTCCTTGCTTGCATCTTGCTGAGCTCTGGCCACGTGGAGTTCTCTTCCTAACTTGCCTTCTCTCCATTCACCCCAAACCCTCGCCTCCTATCTTATTTCTCCATCTCATGATGTTCTTTGTTTTACTTCAACTTAATTAATCTTTCTGATTTCCTCTTATCTGTAGCTGTATTTTACCATTCTCTCACTTGTAATGGGCTTGTGAATTTTGCTCCATTCTACTTTATTGTTCACCTGCAACAGCTCAAGATACTGTATGTCGGACATTCGCATGTACTTTCCAGCAAAATTTCCTCCTCAGCACGTCCAGTTAATTCTTCTAACATGTTAATTTAATCTTGATATCTGTGTTATAAGCTATTGGAAATTTAAAATGAGTTAGTCATTGTGCATATCTTGCATTTCATTTAGACTTGTAAAGTTCAATGAATAAAATGAAATTTCAATCAGTTCAAATTTTAAAATATTCTTTCATGGTGTTGATTTCATGAAGTTAACTATTCCCATTTATTACCAGGTTGGCTGCAATCCCAATGAAGATGTTGCCATTTTTGCTGTAGACTCTCTGAGACAGTTATCAATGAAATTCTTGGAGAAAGGAGAACTTGCTAATTTTAGGTTTCAGAAAGATTTCTTAAGACCTTTTGAGCACATAATGAAAAAGAACAGGTAAAGTTAAAACTAACATTTTTCTGGTCAAATTTCAAAGTTCTGTAGAAGCTATTGTAGTATTTTTTTCTGATTATCTTTTAAAACAAAGATATGAATATAAGTCCTGGATATAATCTGTACCAATGTGTTAGATATTTGGTAATAACAGCATTTTGTAAAAATAGTCTAATAAAAGATGAAGTAAATTGTTGATGACAGCAGTATTTGTCCTGAAACTTTTGTATAAAAGTTGTTTTTGTATTTTTCCGTTCAGGTAGTTTGCAGGTTATTTTGGGGTATCAAGTGTCGGAGAGATTGTCAGAATGTCCAAATTATCTTGTATAATTTAGCTGTGCAGTTTGGTTTATTTTTCCCATCACCTTTTAACCTTTTGTACATTTTTAAAGGATGTGCATTAATAATAACAACTGTTTGCTTTGTAGTCACTTTTGTTAACTGTTCTCAATTACATTTTTATAATATTGTAATTTTTCTTTAAGATCTCCAACAATCAGAGACATGGTAGTTCGCTGCATTGCACAGATGGTTAATTCTCAGGCTGGTAATATCCGTTCCGGATGGAAGAATATTTTCTCAGTGTTTCATCTTGCAGCCTCAGATCAAGATGAGAGTATAGTTGAGCTAGCATTCCAAACCACAGGACACATTGTCAGTGAGTAATTTTTTCTGTGTAATTAAGCTGATCAATGTTAGCCTGAGAATTTAGAAATTGTAAAATATTCAATGATGTGAATATAATTTTTTAAATAATTTATATTTCATCAAATTTTTGGTCCACTTATTTCAAAGTTTAAATTTAAGATGATTTTTCCAACTACACATAAAAATGGATCATTAGTGGTAGGGAGTTAACTGTTCCTGCTTCAGAGTTCTATCGACTCATTCTATTTTTCTTCGATAATCATGGAAAATCTGATATTGTGAAAAATTAATTCTGCTTTGGACAATGTTAGTTCTTTTGATATTTGAAGTCTAGTATTTGAAATCCATCCTAATTGTTTAAATTTGCCCTAAAACACAAGCAACTTTTGCACAGAACCAATATTCTTAACACTGCTGCCACCTGTCATGGTTTTGTAGCTTAGGCTTTAAAATCACGGCAGTGCATTTCAGTGAGATGATGTAGATGTTATTATCATAAAAAAATTATGTTCTGAAAATAAGTTCATTTTATATATTTAAAGCATATGTACATTTCTGGAGCTATTCATGTAACTTGATATTCAATGATTGATAGTCAATGAAAACATGTTCTAATGGTACATTTTGATAAATGACTTTAGTCTAATTTGAATCTCCAATTTAATTTTCAGTCTTTTCTTTAGTTGCTTAAAATACTTGTCCATGTAGGTCTTTATTTACCATGAGCATACTGGCCTTTTTTTTGAATGAAGCTTCCTATTTGGATGCAAGGCTTGTTATGTATAAAGCAAATTTGGCCAAAATTCTCTGGTAACAGCTGGCTGTCATTGCTTGCCATTGACTTTTGAATGAACTACAAATTTGCGTGAAGTGTCCTAGATAGCTGCAGTGTAGTGAAGAGTCAGCTGAATCTCTCATGGGTAGGCACTGCGCAACAGTAGAGCCTTTGGCAGCATAATGGGATTATGTGGAAGGGCAAAAACTGACACCTGGCTGAGCCATACCCTGGGTTCTACTGGAATTTTCAAAATTATCAAAAGTTAAATGTTTCTGAAAGTTTAAAATATTTAAACATGCCTCCAAAATTTGTAAATTTATGGATATTTTTGTATAGAAGTAAAGATTTCTCAAAAAATTAAAACTTAAAATACTTATTCAACATTTATTAAATTATTTAACTGATATCTTTCAGTTTTCTGTAATCTTTCCCATCCATTGAAACTGGATCTGGTGCAGGATGTTTGAGTGAGTGGTAGAGAGCAACTGCATTGTCCTATATCGGAGATTGAAGAGTAAAAGACCACAACTTTGAAACTTGTGAATTCATGCATATATATGCATCACAGTTCTAAAGTTCCTGATGATCAGTTAGAAAAATGTAATCAGTTACTTGGGAAAATGCCAACATTTCTTCCCAATTCCAGGTCCTCAGAATTGCTGAAGTATAATTTAAAAAGTCCTCCATTGATTCCCTCACTGCCTCAGAAAAGCAGCTAGCATAATCAAAGACCTCCCTCACTCCATATTCTCTCTTCTCCCTCATTCCGTCGAACAGAAGATACAAAAGCATGAAAGCATGCACCACCAGGATCTAGGACAGCTTCTCTCTCACTGTTACAAGACTCTCTTGAATAGACTTCTTGTACAATAAAGGTGAACTCTTGACCTCATAATCTACCACACCATGGCCCTTGCACCTTACTGTCTACTTGCACTGCACTTTCCCTGTAACTGTAACCGTAAAACTATATTGTGCATTGTGTTATTGATTTTCCCTTGCGCTACCTCAAAGTACTTGTGTTTTGAGATGATCTGCCTGGATGGCTTGCAAAGCTAAGTTTTTCACTGTATCTCGGTACATATGACAACAATAAATCAATACCAATAATAATCATGCCCCTTATTATCCAATACTACTTGTGAAGCTATGTTGCTTTTTTTGCATAAAATTCCAACTTGACTTTGTTGCGTCCCACGTTAATCTAGATTTTTGTCAAAGTAGCATATAACATACATATATGGGGAAGAATAAATAAAATTAAATCTTGTGCACCATAGACCATGTTCCCATCCCACAATACATCTCAGACCTTACTTCTCTGACGTGTATTATGATGGGATCTTGTCCATTAAAACAGTTCGGAACTCTTTGACCTTTTAATATTTTTTGAAGTATGGGTACTTAACCCAGCAATCAGTATTAAAATGATAAACCTCAATTGGTTTTGTAACAGATGTTTAATAAACAAAATTTTGAAGTAGGATTTTCTAAGGAAACTAAACTGGGATAAAAATATAAATGGTAAATAAATAAACATTTTACTAGTGAAGAATCTGATAGACATAGTAGAATTTTTTTCTCCAATTGTTGCAGGCTTTTACTTTCATTGTTTTTCAAAACCCAATCTTTTAATTTCACTGTTCAAATTGATAGAAAAATAAAATTAAACAAAAGCAAAAGAGAACACAACAGATATTACAAGATTACAAAATCTTTCTTTGTTCAATCCTTGATCCAATTTTAACTTGGAGTCAGTTCCAATTTTAATGGATGTTTTAATATGTTAGACATTTAAACATTTAAATCAAAGAGATCAATTATTAATCTGAAATGA
Organism: Rhina ancylostomus; assembly: GCA_030265395.1. Taxonomy (NCBI): domain Eukaryota; kingdom Metazoa; phylum Chordata; class Chondrichthyes; order Rhinopristiformes; family Rhinidae; genus Rhina; species Rhina ancylostomus. The sequence goes on along the minus strand of JARFYF010000119.1, from coordinate 39,360,927 downwards.
CCAACAATGAGTCTTTTCAGAGCAGTAATGTCAAATTTATCATTTTGAAATTATTTTCACAGTGAATGTATTTGCAAAGCACTTTCCAGCAACAATAGATTCCTTTCAAGATGCAGTGAAATGTTTGTCGGAATTTGCCTGCAATGCTGCTTTTCCTGATACAAGCATGGAAGCAATCCGCCTCATTCGCCACTGTGCAAAATATGTGTCAGAGAGACCACAGGTGAGATTTTGATGACTACGAATTGAGTACAACTGTATTAATGAAGTTTTTAAAATAATCTTACTCAGGAGTCTGAGTTGTAGTGAGTGATTTTTATATAAATGCTTGACATTGAATAGGGTGAGTAGTTAACACAAATGGCTAGTCATGGCTTCTGTTATTAGATGTTCTCAAATGAGGAAAGATGTGACTAGCATAGAGAGAGGATGAAAAAAATGCATCCTGTAGTTTCCATAATTGTCTTTAGGATTAATGTTTACGCAAGTAGTTTAAATTATTCTTAGAATGAATCATTTTTACAGGCATTCAAAGAATACACCAGTGATGATATGAATGTAGCTGCTGAAGACAGAGTATGGGTGAGAGGATGGTTTCCAATTCTGTTCGAGTTGTCATGCATAATTAACAGATGCAAATTAGATGTAAGAACTAGGTAAGAATTCTATTTTTCTGAATAATTAAAACAATATTTCAGACAGCAGTAGTATTCCTATATTGCATAAAATTTGAAGGATCACTAGGCAGTATACTTTTTCATCTTTTAAATATATAGTACATTAGCTTGTTTTACTATAACTGATTTACAGTATGCTTATCTTGCAAGCTGTTTAAAGTATTTCATCAGTTTTAACAATCCAATTCATGTAGAATTATCTAGTCTGCTGATAATTTAAAATTATCATAGATAATTTAAATAGATACATTTAAAATCGTATCACTTCAAAGGGCATAAATAAGGTCAGCAAAGGTCTTGGTGACTTGTGAAAATTATTTTGTGTGCCCCTAAACATTCATTGTCTTATCAGAATAGCGTTTGTATCATTTGGAAAATAAGCAATAAAAAAATTAAATTTTCAGAAACCTAACCTGACAGCAGCTGTCATGACCTGAAGCTGCTTTAATATCGGAATAAATGGTTTGTATGTGCTCCTAATGTCAATATTGTGTAGCCTACCAAATTTTCAAAAGCAAGCATCCACTCAGAACTGGTTTAAATAAATGGACTTCCAAAACCATGTTTTCATTGTGGTTGCTGCCACCCATTGACACCAAAGTGTTTATAGCACTTGGGTTAATTTTAATATTGCTTTATGATACAAGTCTTGTGATGTGCAAAGTCTGTCAATGAATAATAAAATTCATTTAAGTCCTATTTTGTTTCTATAAATCATTTTTTATCATTAACAGATTTATTTGAGATTTGGTAAATATTAACAGATAGGCATCTCCATATGCTAAGTAACATTTGTGTCACATTAGTGATAGCCAAAGACTATCTCTAGTGTGTCGGAGCATAACCATTTATCCTTGTCATTCTGTGACGCTACCATCATTGAGTCCCCTAACCATTAAAATCCTTAGGAATTACCTTTGATTAGAAACTCTATTGGATAACCACACAAGTATCTACAAGAGCATATCAGAGGCCAATTACCCTGCAGTGACTCAGTCACTTCTTGATATTCCAAAGCCTTTCCACCATCTGCAAGGCATAAATCCACAGCATAATGGAAATACTCCTCAGTTGCCTGGATATATGAAACTCTAACAGCACTTCCAGGAGCTCAACACCATCCAGAATAAAGTAGCCTGCCTGATAGATGCTCCATTCACTACTCTGAACATTCAGTTCCTCCACCATTATAGCATATAAATGTTGTTACTCTAACTAAGGTGTATGAGACGCAAGTAAATATATCATTCAGAAATGCAAAAGGTTAAATGATAATGATCTTGTGTTTTAATCCTAACATAGGGGATTAACTGTGATGTTTGAAATAATGAAAACTTATGGTCATACTTTTGAGAAGCATTGGTGGCAAGATCTGTTTAGGATTGTTTTCAGGATCTTTGACAACATGAAACTTCCAGAACAACAGACTGAGGTATGTAGGTAGTTACTTGTTAAGTGTAATCATTTTTATGAATAAGTATGAATCATAAAAAATTTGTAGAGCAGTATGAAGCCACTTAGCACATTTCATCTTTGTTAATTTTAGCTAGTGCTACCTTTTTCTAATTTCATATTCTGGCACATTATTTGACCCATTTTAGCACATTTGTTTTAAATCCTGAATCAAATAATTTTAAATAATACTATAGTTTCTGCCTCATTAGCTATATAATCATAAGGAATTTAATATTCTCTTAGCAGCTTGAAAGAAAAAAATCTTCTTGTCTACAACTTGTTTTTATAATAATATGACAGAAATAGTTATAAACCCAAAAAAACTGAAGGTTTGTGGTCAGGCAAGATGCAAAAATGCTTAAATTCAGATCTATTTCTAATCAGCCCACCTCTGGTTTAATGAAGATGGAACATAGATGGGCAAGCAGCCTACTCCTTGGTGATGGGTTGACTTTTGTTATGTCAAAGTGAGGTTGCAATCTCTTCATTTAACTTCCCATGCATGGTTAAACCTGGCTGGCCTGGTTTTCTCAGTCCTCTGGCAACAGCAGCTCACTAGAAGTGACAGACACAACTTTGGGGAAAAGATCAGTATTCTGCTTGAGTGTTCCTCACTGAACTTGAAGCCAAACATGTGCATTGAAACTGAGGCTAACTTCCAAGCCAGGTTCCTGTTTCCCTTGTTGCTATTCAGCCAAGGAAAGAAATAATCTTCTATTATCAACCTTCAGTAAATCTTTCAGTATTTGCTTTTTGCTTCATCTTCTCAGAGATGGTTAGACTGAAGTGAAACTTTGCTCTACTGTTCCCCTGGCTATAATTTCATTCCTTTAAGTTGGTATTCATAATCGTATGCAAATCTTTTAATTATGGCTTATCCGTGGCCTTGAGAGCAAAGTATCTTTTTAAGTTCACAATCCTTTGTATAAAATCTGAAATCTCATTTGCAATAAATTAAAAAATATTTCAATTGTCTTAACAGTAACTTGCCATCATCTAGGTTCAATATATCACAAGTTGGCAACTTAGTCAACCGTCAGCAAAATTAATTATGGTTTAATTCCTTGCCCAGCTGACAAGTTAACACCTTGAAATAACAAGTCTACAGAATGTTTATGGTTTATAGCTTGTACTAGCAATTCTTGGTCTTATATTTTAAGTTAGCATAGTTTGCAGTTCCTCTGGGCTATTCCAGTGACATTGGGACATGCTTTCGATTTGATGATGTAGCATTCTTTCAAAGTCTAGTCTCTCCCAGCCTGTTTTTTTTTCCTTTTTGAGATGTGTTTTGTATGCATGGCATACATTTACATATATTTGGTATAGCTTCTCAAACCTAAGTTTAAATTCTTTACGATTTCTTGGCTTGGAAATTTTCAAGCTATTGTCTGCCTCTCACTTACAGTGGCCCAAGATTTATAATAATCTGGATTAATTTAAAATTTTTAATTAAAAGTTTATGTAGTATTTCCCATTGCATGTGTTACGAACCAGCAACAAAAGAAACACACCAAGTCATGTACAAGTGTTAAAAACTATTTTATTAATAACTACTTATGATAATAAGAAAAATAAAAGTAAAAATGTTAGATTGTTAGAAGTAAGAAGGTTAGATCTTAAGTATTGACCCCAAAAACTAAACTCATAGTAAGTGTGTGGCAAACTCCCAAACTCCCAGTCCAGGAATAATTCTCAAAGTTCAGTTCAGCAAGCCGTAAGGTGAAACGTGAGCAAAGGCTTCTTCAACAACCACCGTTGACTGAAGA
>JARFYF010000119.1:39340779-39351866 GCA_030265395.1 Rhina ancylostomus | reverse complement strand
GAGCCTGGCACGGCCTTGACCGGTATATTTCAGCTACTACAAAATGCTAAAAATTTGAAATAAAACATAAAATGATTTTAAAAAAAGTCAGATCAAGCAGTATTTGTGGAGAAGGAAATAGAATTAACAAGTCAGGTTGATGATCTTTAAGCAGAGCTGAAAAATTCAAGGTAAAATGACCAGCAGAGAATCAGAAAGAACAATAGGATTAGACCTGTGATAGGGTGCGAGGGTAGGAGAGATCGAATGGCAGTAGTGGTGATTGAACTGGTGGAAAGAGGATGTCAAAAGTTAGTGAATAATATGTCAAGGACAGATGAAAACTTATATAAATTACCAAAGAGAGGGGGTAAAAACATTGTGTTGGAAATGTGAACCAAAGGGCTGGAATAGATGCTTATGAGAAATTCTTGAATTCAGTTGAGAATGGAAATCTGTAATGTACCTGGTTGCAAGATGAGATGTAGTTTCTTAATTTTGCATGGGCTTCATTGGACAGTATTGGAGGCTGAAGACAGAAAATCAAGTGGGCTCAAGAATTAAAGTGACAGGCAAGCAGAAGTTCAGTGTCACCCCCTGTGGACTGAATAGAGGTGTTCTGCAAAGTAGTCCCCTTCTCTGCATTTGGTTTCCCCAGTGTATTATCACATGCAGCATGGAAAGTACATTTGGGTCAATGGACGGCAAGAAGGTAGAAGATTAAAGGGAAAATATTGTAGTTCCTGTGACTGCAGGGGGAGGTGCTGTGGGAAGTGGAGTAAGTGTTGGTGCCGATGGAAGAATAAACCAATGTAGGACCTCATTCTTACTCTCTGGGTAGGAGGGAGAGGGGTGAGAGCAGAAGTGTAGAAAATGGAATAGCCACAGTTAAGGGCCTTGTCACCTGTTGTGGAAGGGAAATCAGAGCTGAGGAAAAAGGAAGAAGCATCAGAAACAGTGGTGGCGAATGTGGCATTGTGAGAACAGATGCAGCCATCAAATGCTTGTTTGATGAGAGTTATTTTAAGATATGCCAATAGACTTAAATCATGGAGGTAGGTTTAAAATGTATGTTGTGGGTAGGAAACAGTTTGCTTGTTGGAATTTGGCAAAATGCTGCCGCTTATTGAACCTGATAATATTTGCTTTCAATGTGGTCAACTGTTAATGGTTGGTTAGAAATGTCCTATAGTCAACATTTGATCTTTTACAAAATTTTCAATATTTGAAAATGATTTAATCCAATTATGCAGATTAAATAATGCAAATGAGATAATCCTGGGAATAGCAACATGAAGTATGAAGCAATCAGAGTCGTTCAGAACATGTTAGGAACACGTTGATTTTTAAAGCAATCTGAGTGGCATTGCAGCCAAAAACCACAGAGCATCAACTGGATGTTACTACACAGGAAGGTGACAGCTCAAAAAGATTTTTTTAAACCTGTTAGCTGCCAATTCTTGGTTTTGTTGGAATAGGAGATGGTTGTACTTCCTTGGACATAAGATAGATATGGTGCAGGAGGAGAGGATCCATGCATAATGGCATCTTGGCTTATTGACTGGCTGGTCAACTGAACTATGATCTTCCTTTTAACAATTCAATAACACAATTAATTTATCCATGACTATTTTCGGAGTTGCTAACTTTGGAATTTATCATGTGTCAGTGACAATCAAAGGTACTCTTGTCGGATATCATGAAATTTCAGTGGAACACGTTTCCATCTTGATCAGTTTCATTGAATTTGACTGACATTAAATGGGGGCATATCAAATATACTTTTCACTTTGTTGAAGGATGATAATTGGCAAGAATTGTAATGTCTACAGGCACTAATGCTAAATGAATTCTACTGAAGCTGAGGCTTAAAAATAGTGTTATGATTTGATTGTGAAGTCTGATATATTTCATCTTTCAGACTGAAGTTTAGTCTGCATTTGAATTTGTTTTGGATTGTGTTATACTAATTTGAATTGAAATGCTGAAATTTCCATTTTGTAGTCAATGTCTGAGAGCTATTTTAATCAAAGCTGTTTTTATAATAGTAACACTTTTCAAAACTAATTCTTCAGCTGTAACTGAATTAATGTTGCTATAATTTGTATATTTTAGTTTATTAACATGGCGACCCTCGCAGTCTGAAGGTGACTCTCCATTACAAAATGATCCTGGAGATAAACAATTGGTATGCATTTCATTATTTCCTGAATTATCAAATGGCTTCAGCTTTTGTGTGAGAAGTTGCTGTGGATCAGAATCATGGATATCAGAGTAGTTTTAAAAAGTCAGTTTGTAGTTTGAACCTTTCCTCCCCCTCCACCTTTGTTTTCCCTCACTCCTGTGACCCCATCATTGCATCTCTTTCTCCTCCCCCTGCCCATCCATTCCCCACCTCCTTCCCTTTATTCCATGGTCTATTGTCCTCTCCTACTGGATTCCTCCTCCTTCAGTCCCTTGTCTCTTCTACCTATCACCTCTCAGCTTCTTACATTACTCCCTTTCATCCCCCCCATCCAACCACCTACCTTTCCCCTCACCTGGAGTCACCTATTGCCCTCTTCCATTCCAGTCCCGATGAAGGGTCTTGAACCGAAATGTGAACTGGTTATTTCCCTCCATAGATGCTGCCTAATCTAAGTTCCTCCAGCATTTTGTGTATGTTGCTCCAGATTCCAGTATCTGCAGAATTTCTTGTCTCCACAGCAGTTATGTTAACTGAATTTAGTTTTGTATTTAATGCATTATATGTAATTTTCTCTCCTCGGTTGCTGCTCCTAAATCCTTCAAATATGGCAATGTTAACCTGACAAAAATATGTTTCATCCATCTTTGCAAACAGCTGCCATCTTGCCAATTTTGCTTTCCTCTCCAAAGTTCTGAAATGTGTTGTTAACTCCCTAATCAATGCCAAGTTTCTGCTTTTGCCCCAGTACTGAAATGACACTTATTAATTCACAACTGACTTCTATGTGACAAAGGTAAACAATCCTCCTCTTACTCTTTGCTGGATTGAACATATTTGGAAACAAGGCACTCCTCCTGTTCCTCTCCAGCAGCATCCAAATGACATGGGGTGTCTTTGGCTGGTTCCAGTTACCTTTCAGTTGGGGCCAGAAAATCACTTCTCAGCTTTCCATGTTCCACCCTTCGTAAACTTGAGGTCATCCATATCTTAGTTGTCCATCTCCCAACAACCACCACCCCATTCTTGATTTTAATTTGCTCCTGATTAAACAAAACCTCAATTTTGAAAACAAGGAAGATAATTTTCAATTTGTCTTTGGATTCAGCATTCCCTGGCTTTATAATCTCCTTCCAAAACCTCTGGGCTCCTCCATTTCAGTCTTTCTGTCTCTGCCCAGACATGATTGCTCCACCATCAGTAGTCATGTCTTTAGGTGCCAAACTAGATCTGCAGTTGTTTTCCTGAACCCCACCACATCCCTACCTTCCTTATTTTCTCTAAGCTGCTCTTTGAAGCCTTGAAAATTTAAGTTTCCTAAATAAATTTGTATTGTTTGCCCCAAAAAATCGATTACTTTCAAACAATTCTTTACTTATTGCCTTAGAAATACTCCTGTAAAACTTAAATTTGTGTATGGTAATGTTGGAGATGCTGTGTTGCAGTAATTCACTCATCATGATCACTCTCAAAGATTCATTTGTGTAAAATGAGGGAGTAATACCAGTGATCATTTGATTTATAATTGTTTCTCCATCTATCCCTTGTATATCCTTTGCTTTGTCTCTCTTTTCACTGTGTGTGTAAACTGGAGCTGCTGTGTAATCAGAGCTTTTTTCTCCATTGTATTTCCATATCTTTGAATAAAATTTGTTTTATTCTTTTTTTTAAAAGTGTTAAAATTTGACACTTGTCCTGGCCTTTCAACAAATAATTTTAAAATAAAAAGTAATGATCAAGAAGCTGAAGGAAAATGTGCCTGTTGTTGGGTTGAGAGTGTAGCATTCTAGGAAATTGGTTTCATTGCCAGTGTTGAGGCTGTGCTATCCAAAGGCAGCTCTAAATTGTCATTTCCAAACCAGGCTGCTCATAGTAGCTGAGGTTTTAATATAAATTCTTTAATACAATTCAGTGGATATTTTTATTCATATTGTTCTGAAATACTGCAATAGTTGAGCCCTTTGAATAAGGCATTACATGTGGCACAAGTACATTGACTTTAGTGAGATATGCACCTGATGTATTGAATGTAATAGGTAATATTAATATGGAGCATTCAAAAGATGATCAGAGCTATTGGTGTTAGTGCATGACGTGTACTAAACTCAGTTTTCATTAAGACCATTGTCAAATATTTCCAGATTAATAGATTACATTTTGATTGTTGATACACAGCAGCAGTTGTATTGATACTTAGATAAAAGATTAATTAAATCTAGAAATTTAAAAAATCATAAATATAAAATAAATTGCTGTTTGATGTATCTCTGCTTTTAAACTAATATATGCTACAATTTTACTTACCTTTTTTAGGACGCTGTTTCTCAAAAATCTGTGGATGTCCTGAGTAAGGGGGAGGATCAACTGTCTGTGACCAGCACAGAGAAGAATCCTTTAGACTGGCGTCAGAGCCAGTTTAGTCTCGGATCCAATGCGAGTGATGATGCTGCTAAAGCACAGACGTCATCAAGTAAGTCACAGGCAAACAAAGTTACAGTTTACTATCTAATGAAGGTTTTATTTCATAGGCTTCTGATAATGCCACAAAGGATTATTTGCTAGGATATGAAACATTGCAAGTTTGTGTTACAGTTTACTGTTACAGAATCCCTCCTCATAATATAATGAAACCATCTCTGAATGTAAAGGTGTATAAAATATTATTGCGACAGGCTTATGTAACTGGAAACTCTTTTCCTTGACTGAAACTATAAGAAATTTGATACAACAATTGAAAATGCTGAAAACAAGCAGCCTACCAGGCAATGTCTGTGGAGAGAGACAAGTTAATGAATTGATGGCCTTTCATTGAAACTCGGAAAAACAAGCTTGTTTTAATTTGCAGAAAGGGGCAAGGGCAGAGAGAACAAAAGGAATGTCAGAAGTATTCACCATTAAGGTACAACACCTCTCCCTTTACCACTTCCCTTCCCACCATCCAGGGCCCTGTAATTTTGTGATGAAAGGTTATTAACCTGAAATGTTGACTGTCTTCTCCACAAATACTGCCTGACCATCAATTTCTATTTTATTTTAAGGCTATCCATGTTGATCGTTTGTACTTGCTACCCAGCTGTTTAAATTTAGTTTGTGGATTGGGCATAATGAGGAATACAGATGGACTGTCAATTCCTTTGGACCAGTACAGCGTGAATCAAGGGCTTAAGGAGCAGAAAACTTTGGAGTAGTGATTAAAATTTGTGTGGGTCTAGAGTTAATAAAGTTGCAAGAGCTGCTCTTTTGTCTAAAATTGATTTCATAATCAACATGAACATTCAACTATTTTAAACAAAGGTAACCCCATTATCACAGAATTTTAACTTGAGTTTGAGGTCATCCAAAGTCTTACTATTCGTGCAAGAAAAGGTTTGACTCTCCAGCACTGAACAATCTGGTACGCTCTCAGTAAAAGCATTTCAGAAATCATACAGCATATCAGATTGTTAGATACAGATCACCATTCTCCAGAAACTGGGTTCAATATTGGAGTTATCTGGCTCGTGGTAGTTGGCACCCTGTGACAAGTTTACCACTTAGTTTTAGATGTTGCTGGTAAGTGCTCAGTGGAACTACCTCTCCTTATTTTCCATGTACTCTGTTGTTCTTACATTGTTTTTACAAAAAAATGCATAATAATACATTTGTTGGATAATATAACTCCTCATTAACCATGACCTGTCAACTCCAGTAAGTGCTGAATAACAGAACTTATGCACTTTCACTCATGCCAAGTCATTTTTAAACATCACTGCTGAGCTTTAGTCACTTCCTAATCAACCTGCATCTCAATCTTAACATTCTCATCTATGTTTTCGAAGGTGGCCTTGCCGTTCCCCGTTTCGGGAATATTCTCAAGTCCGTCAAATCTCAAGTTTATTTGCTGTCTTCCAATTGTGGTTTCTTGCTTGAATTGAATTTAATCGCCCCACCACTGAAGTTTTCACTGATGAGCCAAACTCAAAATTTCCTCCCTAAATCATTGTTTCCTCTTTTTAAGATATGCCTTAAAAATGTATCTTTTAGACCAAGTTTTGAATTATTTGTCCTAATTGGTGCCAGTTTGTTTGAAGTGACGAGGGATTTTTTTTAGATTTATGACATTTATAAATCAAAAATGTTATCGTGTTAAATGTGGTACTGTATATTGTCATATCTGATGATTGTTAAGTAATCCATTGATGATTTAACAATTAATTTATTATAATTGATTAAATTCTTGGTTGCATTTATTCAAAATAACAAATCATGGTTGATTAAAGCAATTATTTTCTTCCCTTAGGAGTACAAGAGCAAAGATTATTTGCTGCACTTCTCATCAAATGTGTCGTCCAGCTGGAATTAATTCAGACACTCGACAATATTGTGTTCTTTCCTGCACCCAGCATAAAGGAGGATGCTGAGAACTTGGCAGCAGCTCAGGTAAAGACCAGCCATTTGTGAAATGGAGGTTTTTTTTAAATTGAATGAAAGATGAGAGCAAATTCCATTGTGACTAATCCAAAAAAGCAAACCTAAAACAGTTCGACCTTTGTGGAAAAATTATCTTTATAAACTGAAGTTAGTTCAGTTGTCACAATTTAAATTTGAGGTCATCCAAAACCTTGCAGCTCATGTAAAGGATTGGTTTTCCAGCATTCTACAACCTGATAAGCTCTTAATAACTGAGATTTCAGAAATTCCTCAGTGCATTTCAACATTATCCAGTAGCTGTGTTACATATGGGTGCTATCTGGCTAGTGACAGTAGCTCCCTATGACAAGTTTACCAAATGTAGTTTTCAATGCTACTGGTAAGTGTTCATTGTAGCACTACCAGTACTTCTCCTTGGTTTCCATATACGGTATACTCTATTGTTCATACATTGTTTAAAAAAAAGTCATAATAATACATCTCTTGGGTAATATAACTTGTTGATTAACCATGGCATGTCAAGTTCAGCTTGTGCTGGATAACTGTGCAACTTGTGCGAAGTCCTGTTCAAACATCACTGCTGTGCTTGCTGAAGTATACCAATTCCGAGTTAAGCAGCACTTTCTGCTTTTTTAGCATCTTTACAATTTTATTCTTGTTGGAATTATATCATCTATAACTGTCCAATTTAATTTCCAATCCCTGTAGCAATATTTGTTAGTACAATTTTTTTTCTAAACTGCCATTTCATGTGCTCAATTAAAAGCAGAAAATCTTGGAGAGATTCAGTAGTTAAGCAATATCTGCAGACAGAAAAACAGAATTAATGTTTCTGGCTAATGACCTGAAAGCAGAATTGGAAAGGTGAGAAAACAAATGTCCTAAGTTGCATTGAAGGGGAAAGGATGGAGTAATAAAGGGAATATCTATGATGGGATGGAGACCAGGACAATCTAAATGACAAAAATGTTGTTGGTACTATCTCAGAAAAGATGAAGGCTTGTTGATCATAGCTGATTTGTCTGAAAGAAGTTAAAGTAGAGGGAGACAGGAGAGGAGGAAAAAACAATGCTGAGAAACTGTGAGATGCATAATAAAGTTGTTGCTGGAATTCTGAGGTAAGAGAATACTGGAANNNCTTCCTTGGAGAGTTTAAAGCTGCTATCATGTTATAGGTGACCTTGCAACAGAACTAGGCAGTTCCAACACAAACAGGAAAGACTGATTATCTAAAGTTGTTGATTACATTATAAAGTCCTGAGGGCTGCAATAAAATGCTTTTCCATGAAGTTATATTGATCTTTGTTGGACCAATGTAGGAAGCCATGACAGAGTTCAGAGTGGGATGGTGAATTAGAGTGCTAGGCAACAGGGTCATCCTTGCAGACTGAACGAAGGTGTTCTTCAGAGCAGTCACCCAGCCTGTATTTGGTTCCCCTAACATAGAGGAGACCATTTTGTGACTACTACATGCCGTGTACCAAGTTGGAAGAAGTACAAGTTAATTGCTACTGCATCTGAAAGGAATTTTTGGGTCCCTGGATGGTGAGATAGGTAGAGGTAACAGGGCAGATGTCACCCTAAATAAAGAGATTAGTTAGACATTTTGTTCTCTCTCTCCTCCCCCCACAGCAAATTAAATCACTTTTCCAGATCCGTTGAAAAGTCATTGATGTGAAACACCAACTCAGTTTCTCTCCCCGCAAATGCTGTTTGGCCTTCAACGTTTTGATTTTATCTCAGATTTCCAACATTTGGATTTTTTTCCTTTTAGATTTAATATGCTAATTCTGATCATCTGCTGTATTCCTAAATCTGATAAGATGGCCTGGTAACTTTACATTAGCTTTCAAAGGCAGGGTTGTCATAGAAACATAATTACGACTGAAAATCTTCAGTGGTGCACGAGCATTATCATTCAGTTTAAGATTTTATAAATTAAAGCTTGAATACGACTCTCTTTGGTTTCTAGTTTAATGTTAAAGCTATGGTGCACACTCAATGACCAAGTAGTGCCCAATAATGGAGCATAATTAGAAAGTCAGTTTGGCTGTCAGATACTGATTTTTTTTTTGCTCTTCTTACTTTAAGTGCTAAATAAATGGTTGACTCAATTCTTCTAATTCTGTCACAATATGATATTTCCTTTGGAATATTTTTTCTGAAATAAATGTATTAAGTCATAGTAGAAAACCTGGTTTATCCCAAGGAACTAAGCAGGTTATAAAGGAATAGCCATCTCCACCTCAAAGTTTATGTATTATATTTGTACAATTCAATAAGGCTTTCATTTAGTGTTTTGGTGCACAGTACTACAGAGGTGAAGGTATAACTTAAGAGTTGGATCAGCTGTTTATTGTGAATTCTTCATTTTATTTTGCTGGCTTGACTTTACATTCTCATGCAGCATGTTTCCTGAGGATTGATCATTTACTTCTGATGCCCATATTATAACATTTAAAAGGATATGACTGAGTTATGAGTTCTTCGTCATTAACAGTGAAATTCTGTAGTCCAGCATTCAGTAGTCTGGAAACTCCGGTGGGCCAGCATGTTTGGAACATGTACTACAGATCTATACAAATTAATTCTAACTAAAATCTAAAATTAACTAAGATCTGTACTTATCTGTGGCAAATTGACCTACCAGTGCAACTCAGCCAACGGTATTTCTGACTTGTGGAAACTTCAGGGTACAGATAGTTCTCTATACCCCTATGTGACCTGGTAAAGAACAGTTCTCCTGGTCAGAGTAAGATCACTGGGGCAATTTCTGTGGTCTGTATTTTCTGTGGACCAGCACCACTCAGGTCCCAAGGGTGCCAGACTAAAGAGTTTCAACCTGTATTATAACTCATGTGGCACCATCGCTAGCACTTAATTTTAAGTTTCATATTTATGGTAGGGCTATAAAAGCAAAACTTTAACAAAGGAATGAGGTCCGTTATCTGCATCAAGTTGTTAAATATCTAATCTGACTGTTGAATTTTGCTTCTATTGATTTTGAAGAAAACCCTTTGCATTTTTAACCTTAGATATGTTGCATAAATCACACCTACTACATGTATTAATATTTGTGGCATTTCATGTGTGTAGGAATAGCTGAGAAGCGAGGGGACCATTTTGTAGGTTGTAACACTGTCTCTTGATCAATTTGAAGTTAACCATAAGTCGCTGAACAAAGGTTAATGGAGAAACCATTGGGTAAAAGGATACCTCTGAACTTACTTTGGAGTACATTATCACAATTTTTCCCAAAGTTCTCCAGAAGCATCTGGCAGGAGCCACAACACCATTTGCAGAATGTTTCTTCCTTTTTCATTGTTCCAACTAGGTCTTCTTGTTATACCACTTAAAAATAAATCTTGGGCAGTTAGAAAGTGGCAAATGTGTGTCAAATATTGTGATGCTAATTCTAGCATCAAGCAACTAATTTGACTATGGCAAACTGGAGATGTATGATATAGGGCACATCTGAGGTACTTAGCTTTACCAGAAGCGCAGAAGGAACTTCGAAAGATACCAAATGGTCTTAAAAAAAAGACCGACCATAAAATAAAAGAGGTGATAAACTGTTGATTTTAAAATTTATAGTATTTTATCATATTTTCAATGGAACTTACAGGAGTCACTGAAAGGGAAGTAATGTAATAATGTCTCACAATTATTGTAACTGTTTTACTGTAATCAATAAGATAAATTATTGTGGGCAAAATTTTACTGGCTTATTGCACATATGATAATGTAGGCAATTCCTGTCTACCATTTTTTACTGGTGACTTAATATATCTTCCCGATGGATGTGGGTTTGATATTCCATTAAAGATGGTATTCACTTGTCATATTTTAAGATTGCCATGTTAATTTTCAGTGGTTCCATAGATGTCTGATGATGTGGGGAACTTAAATTTCAAGAGTATGTATTGAAAACAGCATTTATAAATTTGCAGTGCCTATTTTATTGTGATTATCTGACTTATCGTAATTTAACTTGTTGAGTGTAGAAAGCAACTCACTTCCTACTGGCAGCCAAGACACAAAAAAATTAAATGTAGACTTATGATAAGAGAAGCAGTTCCTATTTTATAATTTATCATTAGTTTGTTACATACCTGATCTAATATTATAGACAGAATTTTTTAAGGAAATGGAGATAAAAAGTTTCACAAGTGCAGCCATTTCAGAAACCAGTGCATTTAATAAGAAGCCATCCCACAAGAATCACAGACTGGATAAATGGACCACAGAAGTTATAGGTGCTTCACAGCCTGTCTGACTGTAGCCTCTGCAAAAAAAACCCAAAAATAAATCACCTTAATTTGGTTGACTTCCATTCTGCACATTAAAGCTTCATTTTATGAATCTCAAGTGATGTTTGTGCAGATTGCCAGATCAGGAATGCAACTTTTAAGTTTCTATTTGAATGAGACAATAATTTTGAGAAGTTAATTTGAGGTGCAAACACAGTGGAGTGGGTTCATTTAAGTAATTATAAGGTATGTGTTTTATACCA
>JARFYF010000119.1:39288981-39307914 GCA_030265395.1 Rhina ancylostomus | reverse complement strand
TCAGTTCTAAGTCCATCATAATGTATCCAGTTACCATCAATCATAAAAGCAGCAGAGTAATGGTGCTCCTCCTTGTTGAAAAGTGTTGCCCCCTCTAGTAGGTACCTAGGACCAAAGAAACCAGTTTGTTTTTCTAAACAAGCCTTCTCTTTCAATATTCAAGAGAATTTGATAGCTTCTAAATTCTATTTATGTTCCCTTTATTTCTCCCCCCATCTGGGCATTCTGTGGTCCAAACAATCTTCAATTTATTCTCACCTCCCATGTGTTAACATTCTGCAGAAAACTGTTTATAACTGATAAGTGTTCAGCCTGCAGCCCAGAGAAAGGAAACAAGTATTTTGTTTAAATCAAGGGCTTAAGTTTCTTAGTAAGTTGTTTAAAAAGGATGCAATGATTACATTCAGCTTTCCTTGCCAATTTTGGGTCATATCAAATTTACTGACAGCTAGATTAAAAACTTGAAAGATTCTGCTGCAGTGCTCTAGCATTAAAGATTGAACCAGTCAATTTCAGATACTGTACTACTGATTTTCACAAATCCTCTATCTACATGGAGTTCTTTAAATAGAATTTTTGTCAGTAATCATTTAAAAGGAGAATTATGTCACCACAACTGTATACTTTAGTAAATGTTCGAGAGCATTAAATGTTATTCAGATTGTCATTGGGAAAATACTTACCTGTGTTCTGCCACAGCCAAACTATATGGGACATAGGCTAATTCCTCAGATTTCCATTGCTGCATATTTAGGATGACAAATGGAGGAGCATCATGGCAAAAAATTCTCTGTGTGAACTCACGTTGACCATTACATCTAGAAAAAGTACAGTACCATGTGTTAGAACTCAGATACCAAATGGTGTACAACAAAAAATCTCCATTACTCAGATTTGGCTTTCAAATTTTCCTTTCACATTCTCCAACTTGCAAATTTTCAGTTAGAATATTTTCCAAGATGAAAGGAGCATTAAATCATCTCAGTTCCTTAAAGTGACAAGTAATTACAGAAAACTCAACTCATGGTATATGAAGAATGATCACTCATTTTATCACATCTTTGCTTAAATTTTTCACAACTAATGCTAAATAATAAAAAACACACACAAAGTGGAGTTATTGACATCAACACTATAAGTGTAGTGTTCAGATTGCAAAACAAAATCAATATTTTACTTTTGTAAATACTTTCTTAAATACTTTCTTCTGGCAAATCAATTGTTGCTCTTTAGGGATAGGAAAAAACTTAAATGCACAATAATCAGTACGTTTTGGAAGAAAATGAATCCCATATTAGTTTTATTGGATACACCACAACAAAAGTATATAATGACATTGAGAATTTTGTAATTACACACCTGTACTTAAAATGTTCAAAGAAAGAAATGCAAACTTCTTTTGAGGCATGTACCAAATCAAACAAATAATCATTCCAGGATTATTACAGCTATATCAACATGCCTATTATCAGGGAATCCTGTATTTTTTTTCCACGCAAAAATCCAACTAGGATTCCAGAACTTATTCTTAAAAACTTACAGAAATTCCTTAAAGTAACTTACTGTGGTAAAAATCAAAATTAATTAGAACAAATGCCAATTACATTCAGTGGGAGTCAGGGTTTATGTCTAAAATAGAAATCACCCAGCCTGCATCATGATAAGGTATATGGTGTCACTGGGCTGGGAGCAAGTCTTTACCCAGTTCTCTCAACCAAAGTTTAAAAAAATCAAGCACAAAATTAAGTACGTCTTTCACAATTCCAGACCTATGTTCAGGAGGGCAAAGACAATGGGGGATATGTTCACTCAGCACCATCTGGTCATTCATTATTCAGCTTCCATTTAACAAGGATGCCTGCTCACTGCTTTACTTCAAAAGTGCCCCAGCTCCAGACAGATTCCCATCATAATAAATTATTTCCTACAATGGGCATTAACTCACTCCATGGTAATCGTTAAACCAAATTACTGGCCTGTGTTCAGTTTGTAAGCACATGAAGTAAGTCAGTGAACATACCCAAGTTCTTCGCAGAGCTCAATCCTGGGACAGAATAATTCATCCACTGCTGCTTGAATTACATCACCCAAGAGAGAATCTTGTGAAGGACTTCAGTAAATAAAAAGATATCTTAGTCTCTGAACTGGAAATCAGATCACAAGCAAAAACACTTGCATTGTGTCAGCATCAGTTTAAACCAAGAGAAGAAATTCATCAAACTAAAAATGATTGATTCCAGCAAAACATTTACAGTAACAAAGTAATCTGTTAATTACAGTATTATTTCAAAACTGCCAAATTATGATCTTATAGGATCTCTTATTTCAGGATTGATTCTCACAATAATTGATCACTTTATATTTCTGATCAATAGGAAACATCTTACATATCACAACTCATCTATCCAAATTTAAATTACCATGCACAATATAGTGAATGGTGAAGTAGAAAATGTTGGAAATGCAGATTCTGATGAAAGCACATCGATTTGAAACTTTAATTAGGAATCTCTACCAAATGTTACCAGACCTAATCAGTATTTTCAGCCTTTCAGATTTTGTTCCAAGTTTAAATTATTATAATTGTATAATATAATGCAAAGATTATGAGTTGTGATTTTTTTTAAGCAAGGCATTTAGTCAAAATGAAGGCACAACAATCTTATATCTCCACAGTAATCTGATAGTGTGTTACTAGCTAAAAATTGTGATGCCCATTCAGTATAAATTTTAATTCTCTTTTCTGTAAATTTCATCTATCTTTGAAAAAAGGCTTTCAATTTCAATTATTTCCTGAATACTCCAATTCTGCACTCAGAACAAATGCAAAGCAGGAAAGTTAAAAATGCCTCTTCATTATGCCATCAATATTAAGTTTAAAAAATTTGTGCCATTTTCTTTTACTAGCACTGCTCTTGAATAAGTAAACCAGAATCAGAACCTTGGAAAAATAAGTATCAGCTTGAACTTTGCATGTCGTGACATAATCTCCATATCACTCTTTATGTCAGTAAATGACCGTGTAATGAATGATAAAATAGAATGTTTGTTAATAAAGATTAATCACTATGTATGTCCTTAAATGAAATTCTGTAGGACCTAGTGATCCAAAAATCCAGTACTTAAAAAAACTTGGAACATTTGTATTGGAAAGAGAAATACTTAAGAATCCCTGTATTTCCTGAGGCTGAATGAAGTACATTCCATTCTGCCCAACTTTAAAAGAACATGTCCACTGATAATATATTAGGTGAATGTCATTTCAATTTATTACCTATGAATTCATAGCAGTAAGAACAAGGTTTAGATTATCCTAACTCATTTCATAGAACTATTTCAGTTTGCTAGTTGCAATGTTGAAAGAAAATTTTAAAAAGTTTCCTTATTGGAAATAAAAATCAACCTACTAGATTACAATTGTCTTGCGCTGATCTTCTTGCACACGTGCTGGACATCTCCCATTAGAACAAAATGTTTCTTGTATAGTAGACATAAGGTTCTCCAGATTCCTTGTGAAGTTTTCATGTTCATTTCCAAAGAGGTCAATTTCTAATGAGGCCTTATGGACTTCACTTTTGTACTGGCATTTTTCCATTTTATCCCAAATCCACAACAACTTCACAGTTGTAAATTTATATGAGTCCATCAAATATAGGAAACGCTCAACAAATTCCTTTCCCAAGTAAGTCGATAACTCTCTACGAAAATTCTCATTTTCACTGAGAATCACATACAGCAACATCAAAAATCCATCAATGGTGCAAGTATTTTTTAGGCTTATTCTCACATACATTGGAGTGCATGCCATTGCCTTTTTTCCAGCTTTAATGGTATACACTCCACCCCATGGAAGAACTGGTCTCCAGAAAGATCTATCTTCATTTGAGTTATTTGTAATTGATGCTCGGATCTCTTCAAATAATGTTTTAGTCCTAAAATAAAAAATAAAAAGGTAATGTACTCAGAAATTTTGCAAGCTGCTCCAAATAGAGTTAGGCAATTTTATTCATTGCAAAAATAAGACATCTTAACATAGAACAACAAAGAACAGTACAGCACTGGACAAGCTATTCAGGCCAAGATGTTGTGCCGATCTTGATGCAGATTTATATTAGACGTCCTCCTCCTATTTATCATCCATATCCCTCCATTCCTTTCATCTTAAAGTGTCAATCTAAAAGCCTCTTAAACTTTACCAAACTACCCTGGTAACCCATTCCACTACCACTCCCTGTGTAAAAGACTTGCCTCTCACATTGCCCTTATACTCCCCCCTCAACCTTAAAAGCAAGTCCTCTGCTCTCTGACATTTCTACCCTAGAGAACAGATTCTGACCATCTACCCTATGTATGTCTCTCATAATTTAAAAAAGCTCTACCAGGTCTCCCCTCAGCCTTCAACGCTCTAAGGAGAACAATCCAAGCTTGTCCAACCTCTCCTTATAGCTCATACCCTCTAATCCAGGCAGTATCCCAGTAAACCTCTTCTGAAGCTTTTCCACAATCTCCACCAAAACTTAACACAATACTCTAAGTGTTGTATGACTAAAGTTTCATGTAGTTGCAGCATGACTTCCTTACTCATATTCAACACCCCTACCAATAAAGTCAAGCATTCCATATGCCTTCTTTATCACCTTATCCACTTGTGTAGCTACTTTCAGTGAATTATGGACCTGGACCCCAAAATCCCTCTGTACCTCAATGCTATTAAGGGGCCTACTATTAACGGTATAACCTCTCCTTTCATTTGACCTCCTAAAGTGCAACACCTCACACTTGCCCAGATTAAACTCCATCTGCCACATCTCTGCCCATATCTGTAACATCTATATCCCACTGTATCCTTTGATAATCCTTTAAACTATCCACAACTGCAATCTCAGTGTCATCTGCAAACTTGCTAATCCACCCATCTACATTTTCATCCAAATCATTGATACATATCACAGAGGTCCCAGCACCGATCCTTGCAGGTCACGGGCCTCCAGCCAGAATAACAGCCTTCCACCCCTATTCTCTGTCTTCTATGGGCAATCCAGTTCAGAATCCAAACTTGCAATTCACCCTGCATCCCATGTATCTTGATCTTCTGAATCAACCTACCATGAGGGACCTTATCAAATGCCTTACTAAAGTCTATGTAGATAACATCCACTGCCTTACCCTCATCAAGCACCTTTGTCACCTCCTCAGAAAACTCAATCAAGTTTTGTAAGGCATGACCTGTCCCACACAAAGCCATGCTTACTGTCCCTAAAGCAGGCCATGCCCTTCCAAATGTGCATAAATCCTATCCTTCAGTAGCCTCTCTAATCGCTACCCTACCACCGACGTGAGGTTCACTGGATTATCTCTATTTCTCTTCCTGAACAAAAGCACTCTCTAGCCCTCTGGGACCTTGCCTGTTGCTAGTGGGGACACAATAATCCTTGTCAAAGCCCCAGCAATCTCCTCACTTGCTTCTTTAAATATCCTAGGATATATGCCATCGGGCATTATTATGTTATATGATATATACAATATACGTAATAATGTTATATTGGAGACTGGAGAAGGTTCACTCGGTTGATTCCTGAGAAGAAGCAGTTGACGTGTGAAGCAAGTCTGAGACTATGTTCATTTTATTGGAGGTTAGTAAAATGAGAGATGATCTTATTGAAATACAAGACAGGATGATAGGCCAGATGGATGGGGAGAGGATTGTTTCACTAATGTGGTTATCTAGAACTAGACAAATAGTTTTAGAATAAGAGATCACCCATTTAAAATGGAGACAAGGAGGAATTTCTTCTGAGGGTTGCGAATCTTTGGAATTCTGTCCCAGAGAGATATGGAGGCTGAGTCATTGAATAAATTCAAGGCAGAGACTGACAAATATTTGAAATACAACAATGACGAGGGATATGTAGGAAAGTGGTGATGAGACCAGGACTGGATCAGCTGTGATCTCATTGAATGGCTGATTGACCCTACTCTTCTTCCTGTTTCTTATGTTCTTAACAGAATCCAAAATAAAACATTAAGCTTCAATGAATGTTAGTCTCTCTTTTAAACTAATTTTGAATACAAATGTACACAATACAATCTAAGACTCCCATTTAATCATTAAGCACTTAACCAGACCTCGTCAAAAGCCCATGTCAGTAATATCCTTTTCCTAAATCAATTGTTTATTTTTCAACTTGGTTCCACGAGTTCACCCACTAGATCTATGAAGTGTTGCAAAACATCCCTAAAACTTGAAACAGTTTCTTTTTTAAAAGATGCTTAAGGGCTGTCTTAATTATTGGCATTAAATTGGCTATTCAGAGTGCCAACTAGTTAAGAACAGAATGAATTTTTATTTGCATACCAGCCAAAACTTCCACTACTGCAACTAGAAATCTGATTTTACTTTCAAGATTAGTTTCTCATTTGTAAAGCAAATATTCACCTCAAAATGAATTTAAAAAAATGCTCATTAGCTCCACAAATCTCAAGTGTGAAAATTTAACACTGTAAACAGTTTTCAAAGACATATCCTTAATTGGCACCATTTAGTTCAGTCTCAAAACAAGGCTTGTGGCAGATTATCTGTGCAAATTTGTTTTCCCTAAGAAACTTTTTTCTGACAATTATATTCAAAGCCAAATGATGCCTGAACAATAATATTTTGTGAAGAGTGCAAAAAAAGTACCAAATAGTACCTAAAAACTATTTTTGCAGACTTAACAACAAGAGTATAGAGATGCATTTCAAGTGTGTACATGGGCAAAGATAACAAACAGCAAGTAAAAGAGGGAGTTGCAAAGATGATAAGCTCAAAGGCAGGACAATTATAAGTTTAGTGAGTGTCTGTAAAAACCCAGAAAACTTCAATAATGGAGATGATAAAACGCAAAAGATTTTATGTTTAGCATGGGAGGTAAGAAAAATAAGAAACGTAATAGCCATGAAACAGTTATGTCAGACGTTGGAAAGGAAATCTAATTTGTGCAATGGGAAGGAGGTTAACTTTTCTTCATTCTGAGTTTAGCTTGAAAGAAAGGCCAGAAAGTTAATGGAGATAGGCACTGCTATATATGAAAAAAGTGTTAATATGAGTTGAATTTCCTATCACTGACCTGCTTCCTTCCTTTTAATGATGTCCAGTTTCTTCTTCTGTTCTCTCAATAAGGCCTCCTGTTGAATCTCCAGAGTATTACTATCATTTGGAGGATCTGGATACATTTGTCTTACTTGAGCACGTGTTGGTGAATCTGAATAGTAGGGAGTTAAAATAGGAACATTCCAGTTACAAGTTATTTTCCCTAAATAGGCACATAATCTCTAAATTAAAGATTTTTCTGAGTTGTGAGGAGAGTTTTTAACTAATTATAAGATGTGGCATCATTGGCAAAATCAGGATTGAGTGCCTATCCTCAATTACCTTTGGGAAGATGGTAGAAAGTGGTTTATTTGAAATACTGCAAATCTTATAGTATACAATCATAGTGCACCACAACACATTTCCAAATCAGGAAAATGTCATACAACATGTTAACAAGCCATTTGGCCTACCATGTCCATACTGACCAATGGGCACCCATCCATATTAATCCCATCTTTCAGCACTTAGCCCATATCCATTGATGCCTAGATAATTCAAGTGTTCCTCCGCTGTCAACGACGCTGCTTCCATCACTCTTTCATGTAGTTATTTCCAGGTACTCACTATTCACTGGGTGAAAATCCCTTCTAAATCTCTTACCCTGTACCCTAAAAATCAATGGTCTTCTAGCCTTATCTACCTCTGATATGAGGAAAAGTTTCCTGCACTCTATCATATCTATATACCTCTTTCATGTCCCCTCTTAACCTCCTCCACTCCAGAGAAAACAAACCAAGCCTCTCCAGTCTCTCCTCATAACTGAAACACTGCATCTCAGGCAACATTCTGGTAAATCTCCTCTGCACCCTCTCCCACGCTATCACATCTTTCCTACAGTATGGTTACCAGAACTGCACACAGTCCTCCAACTGAGGTATGACCATTGTTTTATAAAGTTGGAGCATAATTTCCCTGCTCTTGTATCCAATGCCCTGAGTAATGAAGGCCAGCAACCCATATGCCTTCTTAACCATGTTATCTACCTGCACTGTCACTTTCAAGGAACATCTCACATTTATCTGGATTAAACAGCATCTGCCACTTTTAAGACCATTTCACCAACTCATCAATAGCACCCTGCTGCTTAAGATTACCCTCCACACTACTTGGATGTGGAGATAGAAGGCATAATCAGCAAACTTACTGATTATGCCTCCTGTATCCATATCCAAATCACTTACAGGTATTGTTGAAGTAAATTCCAATGCACCTGATGTCCTTTCACCTCTCTACCTTTTTAAAGGTTTTAGGAGGTACAGTTAAAGAAACCTTGACAAGTTACTTAGGAGATGATACATTTTCCAGTCTTAGTGCACTGATAATGAAGGATGTGAATATTTAGGCTGGTGGATGAAGTGCCAATCAAGCAGGCTGCTTCGTTCTGCACAATATGATGGTGCCAAGCTTATTGAATGTTGCTAGAACTACACTAAAGCAGGCTGAACAGGAAGTATTTTATTATACTCCCAATTTTTGCCTTGTAGAGAGTGATAGGTTTTGGGAGTCGGGGGTAAGTTGTTTGCCACAGGTTACTCAGCCTGTTTGTGTAGCATTGATAGTTACATTTCTAAAAACTTAAGGATTGCTATTACTTTATTTTAAACTGTATTTTTAATTGTTAAATTATTTTTGGATATTTGTGAATATCTTTGACATTTTCTTTTATAGCTTCAACTAACAAGGGGCATGGCTTAACGAGCTGTCAAAGCAAAATAGGGGGCAGGGACTGCCAATTTTAATCAGAAAGGTATCACACTGAGCCCTGATGATCAGCTGGGAACTGGCTTCCTGGAGAAATATTGAGCCCGGGACCCCACTTCAAGAAAGAACGGGCTTTGAAAACAAGCAATTGTTGAACTTAGGTGGCATATCATTCATTGGATTATCCAGGGCTTTCAGTTCATTTGATTTCAACTGGATAAAGCTGAAGGACATATGCACGCTATATTGTACATATTTGACTAGATAATGCAAGTTGCAATGATTTTCACATTAATTCACAACTTCAAGTCAGACAGTTTATAATATTACATTTATGTGCCTTCAACATCAGTAGACCAGAATATGTATTAGGTCACAACAGTGAAACTTAATCTGATATTTAGCCCCACCAATAAAAATGTTAGCTCTTCTTATGAGCAAAGTATTCAACAACGTATACCAAGACAAATTCTATTATATCTGAACCCACCTCTATACTTCAGGTCATTGAATTCTCTAATGTTTTGTAAATTAACAGAATCTGTCCCTTTTGAAGAAGGTCGGTGCACCAGGGCCTGTATACGCTGTCTGGCCAAATCAAAAACATCAACGTGATTTCTCTCTCGCTTCCTATTGAGAAAAGTTTGTAAGAAATATTAACTATAAACGGCATAAGATTGGCAGGACATTTAATTCCATGTAGCACGTTTAGAGATTCAGATACTATTATTAATCAATGGCAAAATGATAAATAATGCATTTGAAAGATTCCATCATTTAGTCAAATACACAATAAATAGAAACAGAAAATCTTGGAACTACTTAAGTGATCAAGCAGCAGCTAAGAAGACAGAAACAAGTAATATTCCCTAGCAATAAATTTTCCTCATCTTATACTGTTTCTCTCTTCACCAATATTGCCTGGCCTACTGTGTCTGTCCAACTTGTTCTGTTTATTATTTCACTTTGTCAGCACCTGCAGCATTTTGCTTTGTAGTAAAAATATAGAGCAGTCATTTAACAATTCCAGACTAACAGTAAACCTTATTCCGCAGAAAATTGCGGATACGTGGCACAAAATCAATTAAGGCCTAGAAAATGTCATCCAAAACATTCCTCCAAACTTCTTAACAGCTCACTACCCTATGAGTCAGTTATGCTTGAATGGAAGAAGGCTTAAAAAAGAACTAGTCTTTTTTATATTAAGTATACATGAAAATGCTTGACAGAATTATTAAGAATGCAATAAAATTACTTAAACCAGAACTGTACACGTGCTTAACATAAAAAAAAAAGCAGGTAAAGGTCTTTGGCCCCCTTATGCCTGCTCCATCTTTGAATGCAATCATGCTGACCTTTAAACTTAGTGCCACTTACCTGTACTAACCTCTTATCCCTTGATTTCCTTAAAATCTAAAAATGTATCAACCTTTGCCTTAAAGATACTCAGTCGCTAAGCATCCACAGGTGGTTCTAGACACCCCAACCAGAGGTAACACCAACATCCAATTTACCCTGCCAAGCCCCATAAGAATATTGTACATTTCAATGTGATCACATCCTTTTTTTTAAAATACTAGAGAGCATAGGCTAAATCTGTTTAATCTCTTCTTCTACAGCAAACCCATTATCCTAAGAATTAATCTAGTAAACCTTTGCTGCACTCTGTTAATTGCAAGTCTACCTTGTTGAATAGTAGCCAGACCTGTATGTAATATTTCAGATGCACCAAAGCTGCATATAATTGGAGCAGCTCTGATACTACAATCCTCTTGCAACAAAGGCCAATGTACTGTTTGCCTTCTTAATTGTTTACAAGCTCAAATTTGATCTTTCTCAGCAGTCACCAGGATAATAAATGATGAAAACTCAATAATACGTTAATATTTACAGTAATTATTAACTAGGAATGCTAAAAAGGGATTCTCAATAAGATCAGATTAGTACAATATATAGAATTGAACTGAAAACACCACAGATAGTAGATGTTGATCAATGTGGGTTTATAAGAATACCATCACCAATACCATCGCTTTGGTTTAAGGATGACTACTCTTCATTATATTTATTATAGCTATAGATGCAGGTACTTGGACAAGGTTGGAGGTGTCATCTGTAATTTTGCAGAGATATTAATATTTCAGGACTGTAGACAATTCTTGAGCACCACATATGGATACAAGAGTTCTGGGAAACGGTTGTGGCCATCATGTGATTTTTAACACAGACAGGAAAGTAGAGCAAGGGTAGGTAAGAACACTTTACTGTCCTTTTTTTTATTGTCTTTAACCATTGCTTTCCCAAAATTTATTTACAGAAATATAATTTTCTTTCTAACCTGGTATTGCCAACTGCTCCATTGTCTTCCACATCAGCATTTTGAAACTGGTCCTCAAGACGACGTTCCTCACTTCGCAGCTGCCTTCTCAATGCTGACAGTTCACTAATTATATCTCTCTTTTCCTCTGTCAATACACAGGAAGATAATGTTCGGATTACAAATAAAGATAAAAGAATAAGAAACTATGCCTTAAAATTCACTTTGCAAAATCTTTCTTATTTCTCCAGGATGGTACCTATAGCATGTGTGTACTTATAAGGCAAAATCACATTGGTGAGGATAGCAGAGCAAGTGCAGCAAACATCCAAGAAGAATATACACATCATGATATCCATCAGACCCAGGGTACAACACTGATTTCATACCTCTGCAGCCATTTTAGAGATCAACAATGCAGCAAAGATATTCTCACAATCTATAATACCACCAAAGTTCTTGTTAAATGAATCAACAAAATTATTTTAAAATGCTCTACTGCCATATTTCCCCAGTATGCCACCTCAGGCCCCTTCTGGGACAACTTACACTATTCCCTGATTATGATAATGTGGAAGGATGAGGTGAAAAGATGGGAGGAGCCTCAAATGTCAGCATAGACTGATCAGCCTGAAGAGATTACTTCTGTGTCTTTATTTCCTACATAATTTTGATTAAAATCATCATGCAAAAAGTAAATGCATTCATATTAATAATAGGCTATTTAGTCCCCTTTAGTCTGTTCTATCATTCAATTACACTACGGTTGCTCTGTTTCTTATCATTTATCTATCTTACAGACAACGTAAGAATTAGTGAAAATTTTTTTTTAAATTGTTGATGCTGGACGTCTCAAATAAAAATAGAAAATACTGGAAACATTCAACAGATCAGGCTGCACTTGTGGAAAGAGAAACAGTTAGTATTTAAAGTCAAAAAACCTTCATCAGAACTGGGGAAGACAGAAAACAAGTTAGATTTAAAGTTGGACGAAGGGGGAGGAGGGATGGTTAGGACAAAGGGAATATTTGACAAGGTGAGGTCAGGGTTGCTGTGGGGATAAGCTGTAGATGAAGTCAATTGGTTAATAGATTAATAAGGATTTTATTGAGAATAAAACAAATAAAGAAACTTAAAAGCTATGAAATGCAGAGCTGTAGAAAATGTCCAGCAGATGAAGTGATGCTAATGGAGGAGAAAAACTGTGCCAATATTACAGTTGAATGACCTACACATAAATGAACAAATGGAATGGACTCCATTCTGTTCTCCCAGCTCTTCCAGAACCATGCCTTCCCCTTCACAACAGTCAATGGAGCCCTTAACCACATTTCATCTATTCCCACAATTCTGTTCTCACTCCCTTTAACCCCTGGATAGAGCACGAATAGAATTCCACTGGTCCTTAATTCCTGCCCCATAAGGACCGTACCCTTTATGATTCTATGGCCCACCTCCACTACTCCCCTTCTCATAGTACTTTCCCATACAACTACAGGAGATGCAATAGCTATCCCTTGACCCCTTTTCTTCCCACCATCTGTAATATTAGTTCAGGTTTTTTTCTCCATTAGAACTGCCTGACCTGCTGGGCATCTCCTGAAGCTCTTCCTTTTGCAGCTTTTATGTTCTTTTGTTTGTGTTCTCCCTCTCTCTTCGACCATTTACAATTTATCCCCAAGGCAATCTTGGATTCACCTTATCAGAGATATTCAATTTGTCCCATCAAGCCCCACCCTCTCTGCAACTTAAAACTACCATTTTTACCTCTTTCCCTTTCCTAGTTCTGACAAAACACTTTTTGTTTCTTTTGCCATAGATGTTGCCTTACCTGCTGAGTGCTTACACCAATTGGTAGCATACTAAAACGTGGAGACACTAAGTTGTAGGCTATAGGAAAATATCGATGAACTAGTCAGATGGATAAAACAATTGCAAAGAAAGATCTAGACCAAGAAATAGGAGGCAATGTATCTTGAATGGACAATATAAGAGAATGCACGATAAGCAGTAGGGTCCTTAACCATGTAGAGGTATAGAGGGATCTTGAAGTGCATGTATGCAGATTTCTGAAAGTGGCAAGACAGGTAGATAAAAGCTTTCTTGTTTAAACTATAGAATGCAAGAGTAAGTAGGTTGTAAAACACCAGTTAGGCCACAGCTAGAGACTGTGAAAAGTTCTGTTCAGTGCACAACAGGAAGGGATGTGACACCACCAGAAAGGGCACAGATAAATTTCCTGAGGATATTGTGAGAGCTGGAGAGTTTTCATTATGTGGACAGATTGGTTAGGTTAGGGATGTGTTCTTAGGAACAGAGGAGGACAAGGAGAGATAAATTGAGGTATACAAAATGTATTATTTAGGAACAGTTTCTTCCCATCCACCATCAGGTTTCTGAACAGTCCATGAACTTATGAACATTACCTTATTATTCTTTTTTTGTGCTATGTATTTATTTTGTAATTTATAATAATTTTTATGTCGCAAAACAACAAATTTCACAACATACAAGTCAGAGGTAATAAACCTGATTCTGATTAGGAAAGATCTAGACATGAAGAGAGGAATCAAAAACTGGAGGGACAGATTCAAGGTAATTGTCAGAGAGAATACACAAGAGTTGAGAAAAGTAAATTCATCCGAAGAGTGGTTGTGGCCTACAACTCAGGGCTTGATAGTGGGTTGAGGCAGGAATCCTCCACATACGTAAAAAGCACCTGGATGACTACTGGAAGTGCCACAACTTATAAGGCTATAGACTGAGTTGGGGTTTGGGAATAGTCAAAATAACCTTTTTTTTTTGTTTAGCGTAGACTTGGGATGAAGGACCACTTTTTGTACCATAAATTCCCACTTTGGTTCTGCATCTTGCCTAACAAAAATCTATCTCACAGTTTTGAAAGTTCTAATTGACCTGGTCTCAATTTATGGCAGAAGTGTTTTAGAATTTTACATCACTCCACGTGATAAAGTGGTTCTGAAAGATGTAGCTCCAATTGTAAAATTATGCAACGTTGCTCTTAACACCATCAGCTTAGGAAATTGTTTCTCTTAGGCTACACTTTGAAGTTCTGAAAGATCCGAGTTCCATCACCTTTTATTCTTTGTAAACAATGGATAACAAGCTGAGATTACAAAAACTGTTTTCACTGTTTAACCCTTTTGGCCTTAATATTCTGGTGAATCTCTAGTACCATCTAGTCCAGGGACAATCTGCAATGTGGTGCCTAGAACTGAACTTAGACCCCTAAATCTACTTGATCTTCCACAGGTCCTAGCTTCTCACCGTTTTGAAAAGACTCCAATTTATTGTTTTAAGGACCAGAGTGAATGACCTCTGATTCATAACAATGAAGGCTATCTTCCACAATTCCTGTCATAATTTGCACATTCACTCTATTTTACTTTACCACAAATATGTTGACATCAGCAAGAAAATAAATCATTTAAGAGCCCAAACTATAAATAAACATACAACCAGATTTTGTTTGAGACAATGCTGTAATTTCCTTTCATAGTCTCATTAATTTTAGTACTCCGAACTATCCAGTAACTAAATATATTGTACAGCACCAGGACAAACAAGAATATACATCCTCTTGACCAATCCTACCATGTGCTCGAAGCTGGTTTCGTCTAGCTGGAACAGGTGGCGATTTGGACCCTAAATGTGGATGATCCTATTAAACAAAAATATTTTTTGAGACAATTTAACAAGTGCAATTCAAACCAACAAAAAAAGTTTAACATTTCAAATTTAGGTGAATGAAACAGTGATTAATACAGTCCTGCATTGAGCTCTAGGAGTTGCAGATATTTAAGCAGTGGCTTTTGAATATTCTGGACTTGCTGTATGTTGATCTCCTGCTTCTAAGTTGTATATATGTACATGGAACTCAAGCGCTAATGAAAGTTAATTTACTTCTGTACAATTGCTATCAGCCGCCATGACTTCACCGTCTGAATTGGAATGTTTATTCTGTGAGGTGCTCAGGTTCTTCTAATGTGGCCAAAAGGATGATATGATATCCAACAACAGAGGGTTTGAACTACTAATCATGTTTGTTTTATCTCCTTAATGCTGGCAAGACACAATGAAGTTAGCTTTCCTAATAATTCTACCATCAATCTGGAAGGAGTCAGATGAATAGTTCACCACAGTGCCTTTTTCAATCATTGGCAACGTGGTCCTTGTCTCAATCTACATTGTAGTTGTGGCTGCAGATGGTGGTAAATTTAAGTGACAACCTCCTTGATAACATGGATATACCTCATAAACTGTTCTTTTCAAATGTTCAAGGAATAATTCTCCCAATTGAACAACCTATCATATATTCCCTTGTTGTGAACTACTCTCTCCTAACAGTTTCTTCTGGCCTGTATGGCCACTGCTCATTTTCCTAGTCATGATCTATTTCAAGAAGAGGTCCTGTATGTCTGGAACCAACTGATTTATGCAGAAGGCTTGAAGTCAGGATGAAGGCCTTCAGCATCTGCCACAATATTTCCCCTTAGTCTTGATATTAAAAACTATGGAAAGTACAAAACTGCAGTGGAAGAACATCAACAACCAGAAGAGACAAATCAGCAAATAAATCTGTAAGAAATTGATGACCAGTTTGGAAGGTCCATCCCACTGTTCGAAACATTTTTCCAGCTAAGCAAGACTAAAAGATAGCTTGAGGATAACTGCTGAAGTGCAAGATAGTAGCACTGAAATTATAGTATGCATGTTTGGCACACTTCCAACAAACAGAACCTACAGGTATATTTGATGTATTTCATGTCACAAGTCTGTACATGTCAAGGACACCATATGGGATTACTTGGGCTACCATGCCCAATTTCTCACCCAAAAATCCATAAATTTCCTCTTCTTGAATTTTTTTTGGAATTTTTGAGACAGGCAGAAGAAGTAGGATGAAAGAGTGAATGATCATACAAAAGTGGGAGATGGCCAGGGAAGTGTTTTGAAATTTCAAATTGGCTTCACCTCATTAGCCTTTTAGAGGAAAGGTGCTCCAGATTTCTACTACCCTCCGTGCAAAGAAATGCATTCTGAAATTAGCCATGAACAGCTCAATTCAAATTCCATGGTTATCCCACCTTTTTCTGAAATTCTGCTTCATTCACAATATCAACCCTCCATGGCAGTAATCCAGAAATTATTACCCTGTAGATTCTGCTCCTAAATCTGGATTCTTCAGATAGTTTTGTAGAAATTCTAACCTACTATTATCTATATGACTGATTCCCATTTGAGCAACAAAAAGTTCATGGTTCAGTTTTCTCATTCCAGAACGCTCTGTACTTTTTCCATAATCTCCTCAAACCTTTAAAGTGGAAAACAAGTATCACATCTACAAAAAGTGTCATGCACCCCACAAATTCTCTCAACTATGTAACACATTTTTATTTCTGTGAAAATCAAGATAAGCTACTGAACTGTGGTAGCTTTTCTGATACCTTTGACATCAGTAGGATTTCATTTCAGGCCTAACCAGACTCCCGACACACTGCATATTTGCCCCCACTCCACCCATCCCCATAAGAACTTACCGATAATAATCCTTCACAATTTCTTGTTATTTGCAATTCTTCTGTTAGATATCTTGTTGATGAACATTTCTGCTTCGTTTCATTATTTATAACTCAATTTTGTGTTGCAATCTTGGTTTTATCCACTATCACGAGATCTGGCAGGGCCACACCTATTTCAAGGTCATCCTCAAAAAGTAACCTTCTTTCCACTCTTAGTAATCGTTCCTATTCCCTTTCTAAACCAGTATTATCTCCGCACATAAGAAAAGCTCACGCTTGAGCCCTCGTGTCCTTAAATGATTAACCCAATCCTAAATTCCCAATCCACTCCAAAATCCTCAACCATGTTCTTAACAGAAATCTATGTTCACCTTTCCAGCACTTCATTTTTGAAGCTCTTCAAAATTACTTTTGCACCCTTGCCACAACTCTTAAAATAGTTTAATTCAGTGTCATAAAAGACTTCAGTGATTTACAGTGCGACACACTATGCCTTCTCATCCTAATTTAGTTCTAAGGTTTTCTCCTCAAAGTTGAAGCTTCTAAAAGTTCTGTCATCTGAGGAATTCGGAATGTACAAGACAAGGCTGATCATGCCACACTCCTCTAATGAATGACTTGCATGGTCCAGCTGAGTACAACTAAAATTGTTTATCTGAGCTATCCAATCATAACCAGATCAACTCTAGTAATGCTTTCCCATCATTATTTCAACTTTGATCCACTAGATGAACAATTCTTGCCCAAATGAAACTGCAAGTTTAGTGCCAGATGTGATCATTTTAAATTTCATGCTAAAAAGGTTAACCATTCTCAAAATTAGATTGCATTATATAAAAGCTACTCTATTATTTTTACTCAAAAACACAGCTATCCCTATATGTAGAACTAGACACCTAAAAGAAATTCAAAATTCCAAAAAAAATTATACCGAACTTTTTTTCCCTTGATTCTAAAAGTTGAAGTAACAGTACTTTAAAAAAAAAATTCAATCCTTTCTGTCAAACCCAATCTTCACTTGACTACCTTTAAGTTTACAGAAGAAAATTTCAGACTTGGCTTGAATCAACTTGCAATGCACAATTTTTTATTATTTAGTTGTTCATACAGGAAGAAGAACTGAAGGAACTCACCAAGTCTAATTCATGGATGGAGTCATTTGCAGGTGACAAATCAGCTCTTGGAACTGTAACCTGTTTGTTCTTCACAGTTGGAATTGGTGGAGAAGGTGGTCTCTGAAATGCATAAATTTCACTTCAATCTATTAATTTCTTTTCATGACAATAAAGCAAAACTCTGATAAATAGAATTGTTACATTATCACAGGTGAAAGCACTTCAACACTACAAGACTGTTTTGTCAGTCATTTCACTGTCCTGGAAGAGGTAAAAAAAAGAGAAGTTAAATGCTGTTCCTTTATCAATCAAAAAAAAAGAACATCCCACTCATCATCCCTAATGTTCTATCACAGTAGATAAAAAAAAACAAATTTTCCTGTATACTTTAGGAGGTAGAGAGGCTCCAGGGTACCCAAAATGGCCCAAAAACATTGACAAAACTTTAATGTATCTTGTGTTTGGTGCAAAACAGCAACTTGGTAAAGTAGCTAAAGTGTCTTCAGACTTGCTTGTTGTACACTTTGAATACAACTTCTGAAACATGTTGGAACATTTCCTCAAAAATATTAGCATCATTTATTCCACAGATCTTGCTTAACTTTGCTAAAACCATAATGGCCTCAAAATTCATCTGCTGTATTTCCTTCCAAACCTGCTCTCACATGTACTGTTCTGCAGAAACCTTTGCAGGTTCCTCTGCCACCCTGTGATACTGACAACCTCCTCCCATAACTGTGGCATGAATTCATCTCCTGCCAACTTTCGCTAACAGCTGGAAAAAGTTTTGTGATGTAAGTCTTCAGAGCTATGAGGAATTATGTCACCATAAACATGGAAAATTCAACCCCTAACACCTTATAGACTGAAATTAAACAAGGGAACACTTTAGAACCATTTCAGAATTGGTGCCAATAAATTATGTGATTTTAAGTATTTTTAAAAAGCATTAGGGAGATTGCATTTCTGAGTCTTGAAACATAGTCAAGTGCTCTTACCAAAAGTCACATTGACCAAAAATTGAAGGTTCCCCATTTTGCCAGTTGAGCTTTTTTTGATAATGTAGCAGTGAACAGCAAAATGTCATATGTGACATACATCAATAGAATGTGTGACTTTGGCACT
>JARFYF010000119.1:39275399-39288953 GCA_030265395.1 Rhina ancylostomus | reverse complement strand
TAAATTTATGGTTCCCAAAAGTCTCAGATAAGCCTTAATTTACAGACAAATAGTGCAAGCATTCATGGAGGGTGCTCATACCCTTACAGACACCTCCATGACAACTTCCCTGTGGAGAAGATAGATGTCTCCTGCACACACACTGTTCTTCAGAATCCCATTGAAGGTTCTTTTGTTCACTGGAAGGACTCCATTGTAGTTCACACTCATTTCTTGGTAACACTCTTCAGAGGTTAAAAGTTGTTGTTATGACTTACTTCCTCATCAGAAGCATGAGGAACAATGTAAATTTTTGGTGCTAACTCTTGCCAGATATCTTTTCCTTTTATTTTTTTACTTGCTTATGATTTGATGAACACTTCCTTACTGCAAGATTTCTCATGGCACTTACAACTATTTTTGAAGAGAAACCTACTGAAACTAACAGGGGGTGAGGTGACTGATGCCAGGTAAAACAGCTGTAAGCTACAAAAAATATCTGCACTAAAAAGATCATATATTAATGATTGGTATTAACTCTCCCAAAAATGTGCTTAAAATTAGTTAATATCCTTTTAATGCATGTTTCCCCTGCATCACACTTTATTCTGGCAACCTGAAGGTAAATTTGTAAGCATAAATGTGGCAACACTCTCCCTCATTTGGCATCTGTAGAAGTCACAAAGAGAAATCGAGTACTTTGTCAGTAACATCTTGTTGAGGATCTCCCTTTGGCTGGATGAGGAATGGGAGGAGAACATTAAGCCAGGCAGACCTGCACCAACTAATGAAGGAGAGAGGGACTGAAAAGCAATGAAGAATCATTCCACTCAGAAATATAGGATATCCTTCTTCTTGATGTTCTTCATAGGAACTCAGTGCCCTTTCAGAAAAGTTCAGCATCCTCTTTTTGGTTCCTGATACACCCTTTCCACTAGTTCTCTCTTAACCTGTGCACTTTACATCTTCCATAAAAGTGGACCAATGTAGCCTGGATATACAACTCCAGGAAAAAAATCATCAATTACCTCAAGAATTTCAAACCCTTTATCCAAGATCAAGCCCTTAAATTCAATAACCAAATAATAAATAGTGAGCATCAAGGATTGCTTTGCAAACTTACATTGTTAAACATTTTACATTACATCCCCTGGTAAAACCTGTAAGGATTTTTCAGTATCTTTGCATCAATAATTGAAAAAGAGTATTATAGAATGGTACAGCACAGAAAACATGCCCTTTGGCACATGACATCTGAGCCACGAAGCCAACTTTAAATCCTGCAGATTGAATCCTTTACTGATAAGTCAATAATTATAAAGAAATAGCTGTAATCATATTAACAATTATTTCCTACTGATAAGAGAAAATATTTCAAATAGACTACTTTCTTTTGATATTCTTCATTTTAAAACTCAAACATAAAATATACCTTCTCATCTACCCTTGCAGACTGTTCCCTTTCCGTCTGCTGTCGGAACAACTCCTCCTGTTTTTCTTCTTCTTCTTTTCGTTTTTTTTCTGCTACTTTTCGACGTTCTTCAGCCAACCGTACAATTTCTTCATTTTTGAGCCTTTGCTAGAAGTGGAATCAAATTAAATTCACATTTAAAATAAAACAATGTTCCATATTTTCCCACTCTACTTGCACTTAATCCTGAGATCCTCATATTTTACATCAGGTTGTGTGTGCAGGTCCACATCTTTGAGAGCATGAAAAAAAAGAGTAGGCCACAAGGCCCCTCAAGCCTGCTATGGTATTTAGTACAATCATGATTGATCCTGTACCTCTGATCCCCCATATCCCCTGATTATCTTTTAAGTTCAAAAACCTATTGATCTCAACCTTAAATATATTCAAGAATAGAATCTCCATAGTCCTCAAGACTGGAGTACAATCCTATGCTTAAAGAAATTTCTTCTAATCTCAGTCCTACATGACCCCTTATCTTTAGACTATTCGTAACGTATTGAGTGTAATATATTCAAATTTCCTGACAATATTTAATTAAGATTACCCTTTCATTTTTTAAAGTCCAGAGAGTGTAAGCTATTCGTCCTCAATCTCTCTTCAAAACACTACCCTCATTCCAGGAATCAATTTAGTAAATTACACTGCACTAACTCCACATATATGGTTCTTTAAGTAAAGGGTCTAAAACTTCACAGGGTACTCCAAACTTGTTTGCACCAAAGTTCTGTACAATCTTAACAAGATTCTTTTTTTATTGCAGCTCCCTTGCAATAAAGTTCTACATACCACTTGCCTTCTTAACAGCTTGCTGTATCTGTGGTTTTTTTTAAATATATGTAGGCATTCTTTTAGTAACATATTGAGGTTAACAACAGTAACCTTTCTGTTTATAACTTCTATCTACCACAATTAACCTGTGCCCCCGAAAGATTTACGCAAAGGATGATGGAGAAAGCTGCTTATGTGTTTGTCACTGCTATCTTAAAATTCTGCCCCAACAAAGTAACAACCCAGAAACCATTATCCCATTAGCAGGTAGAGTATCAGTGCTCAGTATTATTACTGATGAAAACTTATGGCATCTACACATGCACAGATGAAATCTGTCAGCTCCTCCACAAGATACAATGTTGTAGCTTTCACTGTTGAAATCTGCACAGGGTTCATTGTCATAGCATGACCTTAAACTAATAACCTAAAGTTATCAGAGGACAGCACATTAAAGTAATCCGTTATCACTGTAAAGCCCAAATAAAAGATGAAGCCATATTCAATTAAACTACATTAATAATCAAAGTTAATGCTGAACAAACTACCCAGACTCAAAATATAACTTTCTCATGTAAAAATCCCTGAGGAAAATTAACGCTGCAGATGTTTTAAAAAAATTCTTAGTTTTGTATGTAGGTTTTTTATTTTTTTTATTTACATTTTGTGTTCCAATTATCATTTTACTGCTTGTGCAGTGATTTACATGTTATTTTTATTTCCTGCGTCTTTCAGTTGTTGCTTTGCCAATGTAGGATTCTTAAATTTGACTTATTGAATAACATCTTTCCTTGTTTTCCCTCCTGACAGATGCCATAGGTCTCTTGTTAGGAGAAAATCTGAACAAACACTGATAAACTGGTAATCTGCATTGTCATGCCCACTCAAAGACTTTGTTCAAGTGTGCACACAAGGCAAAAACAACACCACCAAAGCAAATTCTGGACCTTAATCTTTATTGCAATGAACTAAATTAATTTTGAGCAGTTCGGGATTCTGAATTTTTTTGCTTGCACACAGTGATGAGTATTGTAATCAAAGACAATCAAAGACAGGATAGTTGTTATGAAAGGAATGATATCAAGACACAGAATCCCCACAGAAACAGCATTTTCAAAGGTGCCAGTCACCAGTGACTGGCAACACCAGCTGTATAAATACTATAGCCAGAAGAAAAGATTAGAGACTGGCTTTTCTGCTGCAGATGATGCCTTGCTCTATTGCCCCAAACTTTTCCACCATCCACAATTCAAAAAAATATACCTTCTATGAAGACAAAAGAGACTGCAGAATATGGAATAAAGAACAAAAACACAATGCTGGAAGAACTTCCAATTTATGTTTGTCCTCTCCATAGCAATGGAGAGGGACAGACAGGTTGGTGTGGGATTGGCAAGGTGTGTTAAAATGACATGCAACCCTACCTACCCCACCTGGTTCCATTTATCCCTCATCTCCTCCCCATCCAGTTCCTCCTCTCACCTACCAGTCTTTATCCCACCCCTTTGCACTGCTATATACTGGCAATCTTTCCTGTTCCCTCACAGTCTTGATGCAGGGTCCCAACCCAAAACATCAACTGACACTTTTTACCTCTACAGATGTTGCTTGACCCGCCTATTTCTTCCAGAATTCTGTTTTTATTCTCAATACACATTCTAGCATCATTCCACTCTGTAAGCAAAAGAAGATGCACTACAATAATTTAATAAGATTTCATTAACACCACCTCCCAAAACCACAAACTCTAACACCTAGAAGTACAAGGCCAATTGGTGCATGGAAAAAATCACCATCTTCAAGTTACACATCATTCCTTTTTCATTGCTGGATCAAAATCCTGCAACTTCCTATACTGTGACCTTCAACTCTTGCACTGCAACAATTTATAAAGGTACCCCACTAGCACCTTCTCAAGAACAATTGAGAACAGGTGATAAATGCTGGCCTAACCAGCAATGAATATTAAAAGAAGTGTGTAGAGTAGTCAATGCAGCAAAATTGAAAATACAAATCAACGATAAACCAGGTAACTCTAGCCTGATACGAGTTAAAGAAAAACATTAACTCATAATTCCAGGTATTTTTCAAAAAAATTATGCCAGCACAGCTTTGTTATATGCATCAAAAAATGCAAGAAGCACTCAGCAGGTCTGGCAGCACATTTTAAGTTGCAAAGAGGTGGAGGGTAGTGAGAATAGAGGGAATGCTGGTAATGTGCTGAATAAAGCTGTCATGGCAACAATTACTTCTAAAAATAAAACAGCAATTGGAGACTTATGAGCAACAAGAAAATACAAATTGAAACAGAAAGAAAACCTTGTCCAGTTCCTTTCCACGTCCCTGACGTCCTCTGGCACTTTAGCTTTTTCCATTTTCCTAGTCCCAACTCATCTTCATGATGCATCTCTTTCCTCTATTCTTCCATCCTACAGACATGATCTGAGTGCCTTTCATTCTTCCTTGAAGATCAATAAATCCCCTCCCACGACCACTCTCCACTGCCTGGCTGAGCACCTTCTTATATTGAACAGCTTCTCGTTCAATTCCACTTCAAGTCAAGGGTGTAGCTATGGGAACATGAATGGATGTAACTTCTTCCCATCTCTTCATTGGATACATAGAAGAGTCTTCCTCAAGCCCTGTTCCTCATCTCTTTTTCAGTTACATTATTTGTGCTGCTTCCTGTCCTTGTACAGAACTTAAACCTCATTATTTTGTTGCCAATTTTCATATTGCTCTCCCTTCCACTTGGTCCACATCTGACTCTTCCCTTCCTCTGTTGAAATCTTTATATACATCTCAGGAGACAGATTCCCAACTAATATCCATTAAAAGCCCACTGGCTGCCTCAACTATTTCAATAGAAACTGCACCTTCTCCTACATTCTCCATCTCCATTGTATCTGCTCTGACAATGACTTTCCACACCTGTAACTTTAAGTCATCTTCATTTTTTCCGTAATTGTGGTTTTCCCTCTGTCATGGTTGACAAGATTCCAAATGTATACCTGTTATTCCCAAACTTGTGTTCTCAATCCCCTCTCCTCTGAGCCAGAGCAAGGATAGGGTTCCCCTCATCCTTAACTTCCACCCCACTAGCCATGACAATAGATTTTCTATTGTATTAATTTCCACTGCCTCTAACAGGATTCCACCAGTAGATACAACATCCCCTTCCTTTCAGCATTTTGAAGAGCCATGTGGAAACTTTGGTCCCATCTTCTATCTCCACGAACCCTGTTCCTTTTCTCACTTTCCGAATAAAACTGCAGGAAATTCAACTCCTGCCCTTCCCTTTCCACCATCCAGGGACACATCCAAGTGAAGCAAGAATTCACTTGCACTTTTTCCAATTTAGTGTATTTCATTAGTGCTCATGATGTGGTGTACTCTATAATCAGAGAAACCAGTTGCAGACTGAGTGACCACTTAATGGAACATCTGTTCAGTCCACAAGAGCAACCCTGAACTACCAGTGTTTTGTCCCTTTAATTCTCCTAGTCTAATGTCTCTGTTGTCAGTTTCCTACATTGCTCCAATTATGCCCAACATAAGCTCAAGGAACAGTACCTTAATTCTCATCTGGGTACATTAATCCTCAGGACTTCAACATTGAATTTAACAACTTTATGCAATCCTTTTTTCTTCAATTTGTTTTTTTTCTTTTCTGTCTCCAGCTGACAAGTTTTAAAGCAATTGTTACCTTGATATCGTTAGTCTGCACCCTATCACAGACATCTCCTCTATTCTCCTTCTGCAACTCAAAATATGCTTTGTTTTTCACTTTTCGAGCTCTAGATGAAGGGATCCTGACCTGACACATCAGCTCAGTTTCTCTCCCCACTGATAATGCTTGACCTGCTGAGTGCTTCCAGAATTTTCTACTTTTGTTTTAGATTTTCAGCATCTGTTGTTTTTTGCTTCAATTGTTGGCATGAATTTAAGAGAATATATTGAAGATATTACTGACTGAGTGGATAACAGAAGATTAGCAGAGCATTGATTTTCAGAAAGCTTTTGATTAAGATACCTCAGAAGAGATTCCGTAAATGTATCTGGGGGAACATAACAAGAGAAGACTAAACATCAAGTACATAAAATTGGCTGAACCAGGCAGGAAGCAGATTATTTGGACAGTAAAAGGGTTAGAATTGTTTTCTGTGGAGTTGAATATGCACACACAAAGGCAAACTGAATAGAGATTTAAAACTAAAAGGATGGAGCAGAAATAAATGTAGGGCATATGGGCCCTTGTATCTGTTCTCCTTAACTTAAGCCACCACTAATCTGTAACCCAACCCTAACTGCTTACCTTCATTACATAACCCTTACCATCCATGACTAACAAAAATTTATCAAGCTGACTGTTGTGTTCAATTTTTCAATTAACATAGTCCAAAGAGTTTATGGAGTGTTAGAGAATTACAGGAATAGATTTCCATCACACCTTGTGTGAAGCAACACCTCCTGGCTTTGCCCTTAATCAGCCCTGCCCCAACTGCAAGTTCATGCCTCCTTTTTTTGATACACCCACAAA
Source organism: Rhina ancylostomus (assembly GCA_030265395.1). Taxonomy (NCBI): domain Eukaryota; kingdom Metazoa; phylum Chordata; class Chondrichthyes; order Rhinopristiformes; family Rhinidae; genus Rhina; species Rhina ancylostomus. The sequence goes on along the minus strand of JARFYF010000119.1, from coordinate 39,282,192 downwards.
AACTACTTGCCCTTTTAATTCCTTCAGTCTTAAGCATCTTAATTGGATATCCTTTAAACTTCCATACTCTATGGAGTACAAGTCTAATGAATGCAGTGTGTCCTCACTTTTAATATCTTTAGCCTCAAATTATTCTGGTGAATCTATGCTCCACCCCCTCCCAGGCAAATTCATCCTTCCTGAAATGCAGTCCCCAGAAATAAACTCAGTACTTTAAATAAAGTCTTATATGAACTTTATAAAACTAAACAAACTTTCACTGTTTTCTGTTCCAGGCTGCATTGGAAAAATGTGGGAATTTCATTCGAGTATCACATCATATTTTTTAGAGACACTAGAGACCGTAACTGCTGGAATCTGAAGCAACAAACAATCTGACGCAGGGTTTCAACCCAAAACATCGACAATTCTTTTCTCTCCCACAGGTGTTGCTCAATCCGCTGAGTTCCTCCAGCAGATTGTTTGTTACATTATATTTTCTACCTGTCAAATAACATTTACTTATTTCTATATTTGGACTCCTAAATCTCTCTGTTCTTCCATGATTTTTAATTTCCCATATACAAAATCTATTTGTATCTTTCTTTCATTCAAATTGGTTTACATAATTCTCCACACTTAACTCAAAATGTCACTGTTTTTCACACTCACTTAATTTTTTTTAACATCTTTTACAAGTATCTGATAAACACCACTTACATCAACAATATTTATGTGCGGTCCTATTCTTTCATCCAAGTTGTTTGTAATTATAGTGAAAACCCCAGACCCCACCACTTCCCCATTACCCAGATCACTGGGGCCACTATAAGTCACATTCTGTCCACGTCCCATCTCCTGAACAATACCCAACTATTGTATCCTCCAGCTTTCTATGCCCTCGTTATTTTTTAAATGAAATCTTTTCAAATATCCTTTGAGAGCTCATATGAATGGCAATCTTAGCCACTCCCTCATCTATCACCTGAGTTACCTTTCCAAAAAAATTAACTAAATCATTAGTTATGACTTACCCTTTACAAATCCATGCTGGTTCTCAGTTCATATTTGTCTAAGTGCTCAGTCACTCTTTCCTAATAACAGATTATTGTATAAGAGAAAGTATGTTAAAGCCATAGAGAGTATGAAGGATAGATTCACCAGGTTAATGCTACAAATGAGAAACCCTACTTGTGAGAAAATACTTGTAGTACCAAGTCTACTTCAATGGAGAGAAAATTCTTGTTTTTATTTTGTAAGTTAGAAGTTTGATAGAATAAATAGCTAAAAATCATCTTTAGTTAGGAGCCTGTGATATGGAGTATTCAATTTAAAATTATCACTAAGGAATGGGGTAGGAGTAACAAAAAATTCATTTTACAGACAGGACTGCTGGAGGTAGGGGTATGCTTTGCCATCAGAAGTGGTTGTAACCCATCATTCCAGCTTTTAAGTGCATATTGGAAGAATGCATGAAGCAGAGGAAGATAAGGCTATGAGTAGAGAACAGTAGAATAAGTTTCAGCAAAGTATCAACACAGACAAATGGTTTCATTTCACACAGTGCCATTCCTTATCCATAATGCTAAATACGATGACATAACTGAAATTTCCCATGGGGTGTTTGCTGTGTATTTAAGACTTGCCTTAAAACAATGCCGAAATCCTGGATGGTAAAAGGAAACAAGGTTGCTCTACCATAACATTTTCCACCTCTTAATGGAAAGTATAAAACCACAGATTTAGCCAGCTCTAATTAAAAATGAACAATTTTCAATAATTAAACACCTATTTTAAATGGAAGTATTCATTTTGCTATATGTAGTGTGTGTCAATTAAGAAAAGCAATTATTAAAAATATCTAAAGTCTAATCATAACAGTCAAAAATGAAAGGTTACCTCCTCTTCTTTACGTCGTTTCTTTTCTTGCTCCTCTTCAAGTTCTTTTGCAATTCGTGCTCTCTGCTCAGCTAACCGTTTTTCCTCTCGTTGCTCTTCCAGTTTACATTTTTCACGTTCTTCCTCTGCTTTGCGCCGCTTTTCTTCAATCTGAAACCAATTGAAGAGTAATTCAAAGTTATTCTGCTGAATTCTTTCTAAAACCAACTTCTTACTAGAATTCCTTCTATTTCACATCATCCCAACTTTGCTGCATCAGAACCTCAGGTTAATCAGATTTTTTTTAAACTTTAGCTTGGTATCCATGCTGAAATTATCAGTTATATTTTCTGTGCTTAAAAGTCATCAACTAATTAAGCATAAATAATAACAGAATAAATTATGAAATTTAATTACAGAAAATCATTTCATTTACTTTAGCATAAGAGGCTTAGTTCATATCCAATCAGTTTCCTAATTAAAAACTAGAATAGAGCCTCATTCATTTCACACAATGGTAAGATCCACTTTACCACATCACATTGATTTACAGCTAACTTAATCCCCCAGAATAATTTGTGGTCATCTCTATGGCTGTATGAACCATGATGAGCCAGAACATCTGGTTGCTTTACTTGGCTCTGTGACACTTACAGTGACTAACTGCTAGGTAAAAGTACGAGGTGGCCACAAGCCAGCTGATAAGCTGCTGCACTACCAGCTAAACATGTTGGCAGCTAGACCACTCTGATGCAAGCAAGGTAACAACTGCACCATTTGTTATTCAAATTGTCTTCAAAATTTCTCATTGGCAAAGCATTTGCCATTCAATATTTGGGCCAACAATACTGCACTGGATTACATTTTTTATTACCTTTTCATATTTCTTCTATCGAAAATAGCCGCATTTAGTCCATGTACATATAAGTTTAGCATACTATTTGAGCTTCCCACAAACTAAGGAGTTATTTGTTTCATGAAAACAAATGATTTTGAAAAATCCATCATTAAAAAATGATTAGTAATGTTTTATGGAACTTCCTGCCCACCAAGACTGTCAGATACAGTCACCTCATTTGTCTTTCAAAGGGATCAAATCTTGATTCCCTTCTGAGTCCTATTTGGCAATACAAGTTTAAAATGAATAGCTGATACAGAAAGACTTGTATTTATGTAGCATCATTCATGACTGCAGGAAGTCCAAAGCACTTTGCTTCTGAAGAAGTACTTTTGAAATGTTGTCTCATTTCTGATGCCAAAAATATGGCACCCAGCTTGTGCACAAATGGGATCATAACCAGTCTATGTTTTATTGATATTAATTTAGGATAAATATTGGTCAAAACACCAAAGATAACTTCCTGACTTTTCTTAAAAATAGTGGAAGGAATCTTAGATGCTATATAAATCTCATTTAAATAGCTGCTATATAAATCTATACAAATCATTCCCTCAGTACTACACTACTGTACCAACTTTTATTTTTGTATTCAAGTGTATCATGTGGGCCTTGTATCACACCTCTGATTCAGAGGCAAAAGTACTCCAAGCTGACAGCCAGAGATTGTGAAAGTCTCAATTTCAATTATCGTGGTCCAGACTTCCCGCCATGTGTTGCTTCTGCAACTGACTAACTCAAAAGGAGATGCTCAGGTAGGGGAAAAGCCCTTTAACTTGCATTGGAACAGCACTTCACCCTCTTCCAAAGAAATATTTCTGTGATTAAGGTGCACAAATGTTTCCTTATTGAATATTTGAACATAGCAAAATTAAAGTCACTCAGTCACTACGTGATGAAAAATGTCACCAGCTGCAATTATATGCAGAAGTGAAACAAAGCATTCCATGAGCACAAAAAAGTGCTGATCTCACTCAGGCATTTGTTTTCTGATTTTAAAAAAATCTATTGCTAAGTGCATAAAAAATATTTGTCTATGAGGCATGTGTGAGGAAGTATTCAATTGCTGGCCACAAATCAGTGCCTTATATGATGGGAAGAGGGAGGATTATCAGCAATCATTGTCTCAACCAATCAGGACAATATGAGAGATTTCTAGATGAATAGCACAGAAAAGAAAGAACTAGGCATCTGAATTACTAGGCTACAGCCTAGACTTTGTGCATGTCTTTGGAGTGGAAGTTTAACTCAGAACATATTAATCCAATGGCAACCCAACTGATCCACAACTGAACTATATTTCCATTCTCCCAGATAAAGTAGAGCAACTATAAATTCAAATAATGGAGACAGAGAAAGGAATAAATGAATTCAACAGGAAAATTTAAAAGAAGAATATCTTCAACTGCATTTACTTGTAAGCGTAGATATTCTTTATATTTTTCCTGGTCAGGAACTTTTCTTTCAGTTTGTTGTTCAATCATTGGGTTTCCTTGGGAAAGCTGTGATGCATTTGCAGATGTATACCCTACGAAAAGAAGAAAAATAAATGACTCACGCTAAGAACATCTCCAAACAGTTACAACAACAAATTTGAATGCATTAACTTTATTCAGGGAATGTGAAGAAAATCAAACTAAATAATCACATTTGTGAAGTTTGCCATGAGAAGGGACAGATGGCTGGGTTAGTGGGATGAGTTCCAATCAACCACACTGCTTTGTTCTAGGTGGTATTGAGCAGCTCCAGTGTTGCCATAGAGATACCATTTTTAGCATACTCCCAATATCTTTTGCTATTATTGGAAAGACTCTGTGATCTTTGATATTAGCTGTAGTCTTTATGTGGCTGAACTAGTCGAGTTTCTGGTGAATAGTCACTGAGGATTTGATATTTAGGAAAGTAATGATCTTGATGACATTGAGTGTCATGGCAAGGTGATTGCCTGGCATTTATATAACAAACAAATGCTACTGGTCACCAATTAGCCCATATATTATTTGCATGTCCAAGAGGACAGATGAGACTAAATCAGAAGATAGAGTAAGCAGATGATAAGAGCCAGAAATTTTTATGTATGTGTATATATGTGTGTGTATATATATATATATATATATATATATATATATATATATAAATAAAAGTTTATTCATTCAACAGATGGGGGACAAACCAAGCAAAGTCACTAACTGGTCTTGAACTTACTGATTTGTTGGGATTGAAAGAAGAGGGGAAGCTTCAGAGAGTAGTTAAGAGTCAACCATATTGCTGTGGGTCTGGATTCACAAGAAGACCAAACTGGATAAGAACAGCAATTTCACACACCAAAGATTATTAATTTACGAGAACACAGAGGAAGGCAATCAATCAATTGGGTCCATTCCAGCTCCCAGAAGAGCAAGTCCATCAGTCCCATTTCCCCTCTTATTTTCCCTGTAACCCTACTTATTGTCTCTATGTATAAAAGAGTAATTTTGAAGTTGCCAATTAAGCTTATCAGCATGCCTTTTGGATGTGGAAGGAAACCAGAGCACCCAGAAGAAACCGATGCAGTCTGTATTCCGTGGAATTTAGAAGAATCGGGGTGGCCTTATTCAAACATACAAAAACTTAAGGGGGCTTGAGAGGGTAGACATTGAAATGTTTTCACTTGTGAGAGAGTCATATAAAAGGGGAAATAGTTACAAAATAAGAAGCTACCATTTATAACTGAGGAATAGAGAAATTTCTTCCCTCAGAGGGTATTGAATCTCTGGAATTTCCTGCCACTGACGGTGGTGGAGACCAGATCATTAGATATATTTAAGGTGGAAGTAGATAAATATTTGTAAGATCGAGGAATTGAGGGTTATGGGGAACTGGCATAAAAGGGAAGTTGAGGGCAGCCATGATCACGTTGAATGATGTGGCAAGCTTGAGGGGGCTGGTGGCCTACTCCTGCTCCTGTTTGTGTTCAGTCACAGGAAGAATACATAAACTCCACACAGAATAGGTACTGTTACCAGATTTGAACTCCTGTGTTTGGATCATTAATCCAGGCCTCAAGATTATCATTCCAGTAATTGACTAACAACATTATTTTACTTATTTGCAAAACTTCAGAGGGATAGACAATGTGAATTAATAAAACAATAGCAAATGATGTCCAACATGGTAAAGCAGATTAATCAGAATATGCTCCCAATAGAAGCTGAGAATACTACAGAAATATGGAAGTAAATATGTACAAAAAAATACAAGTTAGTAATCAGGTACAAATGTTTTCCTTTATTTCCAGAAGAATGAAATGCAGAGAGGAAGAAATCATGCTTTATTTGCATAAAACTTTAACCTGACCCCCCCCATGTGGAGGATTTATTTCTGCTTTGGACAACAGACCTCTGGCATTTTGCAATACTGCCTTGAATGGTTAATGCTAAGAGCATAAAAATATAATCAAGGCCTTATGGCCTCTCTAGCCTATCCACCAACTCAATGGCTAGTCTTATCTGGGCCTCAATTCTATTTTCCTGTCTTGTTGCTATAACTTTTGATTCCCCTAAAGTCTATACATCTATATATCTCAGCATTGAACATATTTAATGGCTCAGATTCATAAATCTCTATGGTAGAAAATTTTAAAGATTCATAATTCTCTAAAATAAGAAATTCCTCGTCTCATCTTAAATAGATGGCATTTGCTCCCGCTGTCTGATAGTCAAGATCCAACTTCAATGAAGTGCACTTAGCTTAAACCATTCCTCTTCTAATATACAAATTTCATGATTCTTATAACCACAATTCGACAGACATAAACAGCAAATCCAGAACAAAGCCAATCTAATTTCCTCTCCACCCAAAAGTTAACAGAATTACTAAGAAGCCTTGTGAAGTCCTTAATGCCCAATTTCTATTCTTGTTTACTTATTCTGCTACTCCTACAAAAAGTGTTATCCAGTTGATGCAATTTGCAAGGTGAAAGAATGTTCAACTTACACCAAGGACACTTTGGGTGGCCCTTGGACAACCTCGAGTGCACAGCAACAGACTGCATTATGT
>JARFYF010000119.1:39197871-39207966 GCA_030265395.1 Rhina ancylostomus | reverse complement strand
ATTGAAAGGTTTTTGCTCACAGTTAATTAAGGAGTAATGCCAGCACATTTTTTTGTGTGGTTTCTATGTTCTTCTCAATTGCACATGGCTACATATTTGTTGTATTGATCAGTTCGTGGGTGCCTGTCATTTGGAGCACATCGAAGGAACGTCCTTTTTGACCTATTTGTGATGTGGATGGGTGATTTACTCAATGAGAACTCCCAGGTAGTTTATAATCTTGAGGCACATGCATTGGGTGGCACAGCAGGTAGTGCTGCTACCTCACAGCTCCAGTAGCCTGGCCTCAACCCTGACCTTGGGTGCTGTCTGTGTGGAGTTTGCGCGTTCTCCCTGTGACCGCGTGGGCTTCCCCCGGGCGCTCCACTTTCCTTCTATATCCCAAAGGCATGCTGGTAGTTTGGCTAATTGCCTGCTGTAAATTACCCCCAATGTAGGTGGGTGGTAGGAAAATCAGAAGAGAATTAAGAGAGAGGCAAATGAGAGGGAACAGGTTACAGGGAAATAATTGGGGATTGTGACCGGTGGGGTTGCCTCATTCTATGTCATAAAGTATGAGAAAAATGTTGCCATTGCCTGTCTTGGGCATGTTCTTGGTCAACTCATTCCATCATTCCCAGTTACATGGAAGCTGTTCTCGCACTGTTACCTTCTGCAAGCTTGCATATTCCTCTGAAATGTTTCTTTTTTTAAAAAAAATATCTGCACTCTAGATTTGGTTCATTTCATTTATTTTGGTGCAATTTTAAATAAATTCTATTTTAAAAATTGGGGCACGATATTTTATGATTGTCAAGATAAGTTTGTTGGTACTGGCTAACAAACGTCGAACTTGTCAGGCTTCCAGTGTCAGCAGCAAGCATTTGTAGTTCAGATTTTTTTTTACCACAGCATGTGTAACTGTGATAATGTTGTGTTCCAGCATTACATCCAAGAGGCCATACTTGGCTCAATGGTTTCAACCGTTCCGGAAACTTGATGCTGTACAGAGAGATTAGCTGAGGTTCCATTTGCCCTTATGTGCAATATCCTATGCCTCAATTTTTAGACAGGCTGAGGAGTGTCTCCCCAGTATCTTAACCAATCAATGTTGTTAAAATAGATTACCCAGCCAATTTCTCATTACTGATTGTGGGCCCATGCTCTTCACAGAGTGGCTGCTGCTTTTCTTACATTACTTTTTTTTTGTTTTGATGGATTGATGGCCCACCATTTTTGACCTCAGAACATTCTCCAGTACTTTGTAGCCAATGAGATACAACAATGACAGCACTTCTAACATGCATACTTGCTCCATCTGGTTTCAAAATTGTAAACTTGCAGAGTGAAAAGTTCTCTCCTCATCCCAGTCCCTGGTCCTTTAATTTGAACAAGATTTATGAATGAGCAAGAGCTGAGGAATTTGCAAACATAACCGAAGGAAGAAATACTGGTGAATTTTTAAAAGGTGAACATACAAAACCATTTTGTAACCTTTCATTAGAGCTCGGCTACTGTCCCATATGCAAGTTGCACAGTTTTGCCGCACCAAGCAGCCAAACTCTGGGTCTGATTTCCACCATTGTGTAGTGACATGGGGATAGGTCAACGTTTGTGTAGTGACATGTAACCACACTTGTGTCTGCCAATGCACCGTGATAAACTTCACTTTAAAACAATTCTTGCAATTGAATGGCTGGAACCCAGCTCAAAGTCTTCCGGGCTTAGCAATTGAACTTTTCGTTTACACAAGCTAATCCATGTAAACCAGGCCAAGTAAGTCCACTTGCTATGAAAGAAAACCCAATCTGTATTTGGCCAAAACACAGTTGATCCATTAAATATTCAGGGTTGATTTCATCATTTGTAATTGTTACCTTTTGCCACTGATTCCTGAATACATCATTCTGTTTGCAGTTTTGTCTGGATATAGATACCTTTGTTCTGTTTGTTATGGTGTACGGGGAGTTTGAATTGATTCATGCTCTGTGTGGACATCTCTCTGACCTCTCCTGGATGGCTGACATCAGTGAAAGAGCGTGCTTTTAGAAGGTGATCGAGATTTCCTTTGTTCAACGATATAGTGTGTGGGAGCTGGCCGTAGGAGTTTCGTTGAAACATTTAACAATTTAAGAAAAGTTTATCTGAAGCTGGGAGTCTTTAACTTTGGTTTATTAAGATTGAAGGACTTGGGTTTGCTTTGATTTGACAAAAAAAACCAGGAATTCCAAATAATATAATTAATGATTTAATAGCATAAGTTAAAAGATCTGATTGAAACAAACTCAGCTGAAACACTGAACACGTGGAACTAAAGCTGTGCATTTACAGGAGGCCAGCAAGAGCTACATATATTAGGATGAACTTATTCACAGAAGGTTTATATCTTTGTCTATTAGGGCCAACAGAGGACAATGATGCATAGTTCTAAACTCTTCCAAATTCTCTGCATTGTTTACCCCAAGAGGACCGTGGACGCTCATTTGCTGAGCGGATTTTTGGTTGTTAAGGGACACAAGGGGTATGGAGTTACTGCAGGAAAATAGCACTCAAAGGTCAGCATGATCTCTTTGAAGCTGAAGATGGCAAAAGAGGCTAAATGGCTAACCCTTGCTTCCATTTCTTATGTCTTTATAAGCACATGAAAGCAAAGTCATAGACCTTGTCCACAATGTTTAATGTTGGAGAGCATTGAATCAACACTGCAGTTTGTATCTGAGGAGGAGTAGAGAGTACAACACATTGTTACGTATTAACATCTTTAGGCTGCATCAATTGGAAAGGTATTTCTAAATGATATTACAGTCTTTTTAAATTGCTTTTTTAATTGACTCTGCCACCTTCACACATTTCCAATTATGCACCTAAGGGATCCTATGTCCTTGTAGTCCCTTCAAAATAGTGCTACTTTGATTATGCCACTACTCCGTATCATTTCCCCAAAGTGTCTGTTTTCAATTTTCTTCAAGTCCACTTTCCTATCCTATTGAAATAATCCTTGATTCCCTTGCCAATTGACAATCTATTTCAGCTTTGAATATATTCAAGGATTCAGCCTCTACTACCTTCCGGGACAAGAAATTCCAAAGACTCACCAATCTTTGAGAGCTGAAATTCTTCCTGATCTCAGTCTTAAATGGGCGCCTCCTTATTCTGAAACTATTCCCTCTGGTCCTAGATTGCCCCATGAGGGGAAGCCTCTTTCTGGCATTTATCCCATTAAATCCGCTGGAATCTTGTATGTTTCGATCACATCTTCTATGAAATGCAAGGCCATCCACAGTTCAGCTAATTTTAGCTGATAAAATGCTGCCCCATGTGTGTAAGCTGTTCTAATTAAATTTGATCTTTTTGTTCATGTATAAATTAATTTTTATTTATTCATTTTTGGGATGTGGTCATTTCTTGCCGCTTTTATGGCATGAATTTTACTTGCCACCTTTCATCCCATGCCTGAATATTGTAAGGCCTTGCTGAGAAGTTGCAAATTGAACCGAACAGGGTGTAATGATCAGTGACTCTCTCTCCCCTATGCCCCCAATCCCCCTGGCTTGATGCGAGCCTGCACAAGTATACCCAAGTCCCTTTGCACTATGCTAGCCTTCATTAACCAAGGCATAGAATATAAGAGCAAGGAGATCATTGGACAACTTTATTAAACTTTGGTTAGGCCACAGCTGGATTATTGTGTGCAGTTTTGATTGCCACACAATAAGAAGAATGTTATTGCATGGAGAAGGTGCAGAGGAGATTTACCAGGGCTGCCATGTTCAGTTTTGAGGAGAGACTGGATTGGGTTGGTTTGTTTTCATTGGAACAGAGGAGGCTGCTCCAATTATGAGGGATGTGGGACATATAGAGGATAGAGAGTGAGAAATTCTTCTCCAAAGTGGAGGCAACGTATGTTTAAGGTGAGAGAAAGAGGGTTAATAGTGGATCTGAGGAAATGGCTTTCAGCCAGAGGATGGTTGCATCTGGAATGCACTACCTGAGAACATGGTGGAGGCTGGTACTCTCACAACATCTGGACAAGCAGTTGAATCACAAAAGCCTACAGACCAAATGCTGATAAATGGGATTGGTATAGATGAGTACTTGACGGTTAGCATGAACGTGGTGGATTGAAAGACCTGTTTCTATGACTCCAAAAACAGAACAGTGCAGCACAGGAACAGGCTCTTCAGCCTACAATGCTGTGCTGAACTAATTAAATTAGAAATCAAATGCCCAACTAAACTAATCCCTTTTGCCTAAATATCTGTATCCTTCCATTTCTCGCACATTCACATGACTATCTAAGAGCCTCTTAAAAGCCCTTATCATATTTGCCTCTTCCACCACCCCAGGCAGCACATTCCAGGCACCTACCACTCTGCTTTTTAAAACAAAACTTGCCCACACATCTCCTTTGAACTTGCCCCCCCCCCCCCACCTTAAATGAATGCCTTCTGGTATTAGACATTTCAGCCCTGGGAAAAAGATACTGGCTGTCTACTCTATCTATGCCTCTCATAATCTTATAAACCTCTATCAGATCATCCCTCAGCCTCTGCTGTTCCAAAGAAAACAACCCCAGTTTGTCCAATGTCTCCTTATAGCACATGCCCTCTAATCCAGGCAGTATCCTGGTAAACCTCTTCTGCACCTTCTCCAAAGCTTTAACATCCTTCCTATAATGGGGCAATCAGAACTGAATGTAATACTCCAGATGCAACCTAACTAGAGTTTTATAAAGCTGCAGCATAACTTCCTGACTCTTGAATTCAGTGCCTCAACAAATAAAGGCAAGCATGCCATATGCCTTTACCACCCTATCAACCTGTGTAGCCACTTTCAGGGAGCTATGAACTTGGACCCCAAGATCCCTCTGCTCATTAACACTGTTAAGGGCCTTGCCATTAACAGTACTGTCTCTTTACATTTGATCTCCCATAAATCTATAATCCCTGCAATGATATTTTGGAATTGCGATGATTGATCTCTAGCAACTATACCAATCTTTTGAGCAAGATAATGCACCAACTTTTGGGGTGTAATCTCATTGATGCGTGTTTCACTGGAGTCCTTAATGTCACTGTGGTCAAATGTTGTTTTTTATGTTAAAGCAGTCAGTCATTCCTCACTACTGAAATTTAGCACTTGGGTCATTGTATGGATGTAATTGGGTGATTGTTAGCCAGATTGGATTTGTTCTGTTTTTTTGGAACAGGATGTACCTGGGCAATCTTGCACATGATCAGGTGGCCACATCATTGCAGAACAGAAAGGTCTCAGGTTTGATTCCTCATCTGGGATTGCTCAATCCATCTTGAACAGTAACACTGAGAGGTTCAATATTCTACCATCACCTTTAGTTGGGGATGGGAAAAACTGTCCAGGATTCTGACTTCTGTTGACAAGATTGAGATTTCTAGAAGATTTAGAATATTGGTGAGGCTGTACTAAGATAAGCTCTGATCCAAACTGAATATGAATCACTACTATTAAAAGGAAACCTACTATTCAGTTCTGAAAAAGACAGATTACACATCAAGAGAAATTTTATAAAAATACAAATATTACTATGAAAATGTAGATTAAGATTGTACATCTTTTAAAAATGTACATTTTATTAGGACCTCTGACCTAATCCAACCATACAGTTTTTTCATGGCATTTGGTTAAAGACAATTGGATTTGCATTGATCAGACAACAGCAAAAGTTAGCTAATACAGCAAACACATTTTTTCTACTGTTTTTGCAGTCAATTTTCCACAAGAAGGGGTTTGCTTTTGAACAGAAAAGATGGAAATAAATTACCTTAAACATTTGAGCTGAATTTTCCTGGGTGTAGTTGGTGACTCCAAAGAGAATATTTGAAACTCTTAGACCTGTGCAGACCTGATCTAAGTTTGACACTTATTAGTAGATGACATCAGCTATTGGGGACTCCATGTGGAGTTTGGCTTTTGTATATTTATTATCCTTATTTTACATTTGTATTCAAATCAAATGTCAGACCTCTGTTGCAGATGGTTTCCAAGCCAAAAAAATTACTTGCTTTTTTTTCCTCCAGGTTACCAAATGTGTTATTACAAAGAAAGAACAAACTTCATTCATTTGGTATCTATCATGACCACTGAACGTCTTGGTCTGTTTAGTAATCAATGAAATACAATTTGAATGTAATTATCATTGTAATAGAGGAAACAGTGGCCAATTTGTGCACAGCAAGCTTACCTAGTCTTGTTTTCTAGTCTGTTTTAATGATGCTCCTTAAGGGATAAATATTAATACCTACTGCCACAACCCAGCCCCATCCTCATCCTCCTTTGAATGGTGCCATGGAATTAACTATACACATCAGAGATGACATTTGGCCTCAGTTTAATGTGCCATCTAATGGACAGTATAACCAAGATGGCAATCCCACTGTACTGTACTGTGTATGTTAGCTAATTATGTTCTCATTTTCTGGAGCAGAACATATGACAAAATGCAGTCACTCCTTTTCTGCTCTGGCATTTAATTTTCATTTTGGTATTGATCAATTTTTTAAAATAATACACAGAAGAATATCCACAACTTTTATATGTTCAATCAATTTTTTTTGTTATTTTCTCTTTGACACTTTTGCTTTTTTAAAAATCTGGTGTAAGACTAGTGTAGGAATTGAGGGAGAGAGAGAGAAGTTGTGTATTTCATGTCAGCAGTTTGAAAGAAATAAGAAAATTCTGTAAACCCTGAGTAGGTCAGGCAGATTCTGTGGAAGGAGAAATGGAACCAACATATTGGATTGAAGATCCTTGATCACAACTGACAATGTGTCTGTCACCAGAAATGTGGCTCTTTTTCCACAGATGCTGTCTGACCTGTTTCCAGCATTTTCTGATTTATTTCAGTCTTACATTATCTGCCAAGTTTTACTTTTTTCAGGAAAAGGAAAGTTTTTTTTCTAATCATAATATTATTTCTTGCAGCCATCATTATTTCAAGTATTGTAAAATCTCTGCCCTCGCACTTTTGAAGATGGTGATGCATGCCAGGTCAGGTGGAAACTTGGAAGTGATGGGTTTAATGCTAGGTAAAGTGGATGGAGAAACAATGATCATAATGGACAGTTTTGCTCTTCCTGTGGAAGGAACAGAGACGAGAGTTAATGCTCAGGCTGCTGCTTATGAATACATGGCTGCTTATATAGAAAATGCAAAACAGGTATGTTTGCAATATTAGACTTTTCCACTATTTGAATTCATGTAGTTTAAAAAAGCACTATATACACTCAATTTATTGTTTTTAAATCTAGCTCAAAAGCTTTGTTTAATACATGAGTAATGTGCACAATGTTTATTTCCAGTTGTTAATTAAGTCTTGAATATGACAACAGGAAGATACCTAGACATGTAGGATTCATACCATGTTACCAAATTATCAGTTTTTCCTATTCTGAATTTGTTGGTCTAATTTTCCTGTGCCTAGACTTGTAATATTATTTTCCTATGTAAATACTCAAGTCTGGTGGGTCTGGTCACTGGCTTCTTGCAAACCACTCAGCTTGCTTGTAAAATATTAAATTGCTTTTATGCCTCATTAACTGGAACTTGCAAAGTGAGTGTAGAACCAAAATTACAAAAAAAAATGAGTATGGTCACTTTTATTCATTGAATTATCTTTACACACTTATTTACTGAAGGAAATTGTGCTTTACCTTAAGTTTGGTTGTGGATTTCTAATTTTGTTCAGGATCGTGACTCTGGTTTGGATGGTGCAGTCTTGACAAGTGCGCTTTATATTGTTTCTCAGGAATTATCAGTACCATTCAGTTATATGGAAGGAATTCTTTTACTTCAAGTTCACATTTCTGCTTCCTTTTCTTCAAATAATTTTTGAAAAATCAATGACAAATTTCAGAAGCTCAATTGAGTTAATATATTTTTATGTAATTCTGTGGTGAGTACAAGGATTATGTGGGCTAAAGTAAGGCCAGAGGTGATTCTTTGTGATGGTGAGTACTTATGGGTTTGAAACTTAGCCTGGAGTCAGCTGTGCTGGAGGCTAAGTGAGGTGGTTTGGTGGTGAGGAGGCTGAGGTCAAACGTTTTAATTTTCCCAATATTTAGTTAGAGGAAATTGCAATACATCCAAGGCAAGTTTTATGCTAAACAGTCTGTCATTGCAGCACCATCATAAAAATGAGTGAGGGCTGGATCCTGGTGTTGTCACTATATTTGGAAACTGACCCTATGTCTGTAGCTACTAGTAGAAGAATGTGAAAGATGAAGGGCCCAAAATTCCACCTGGGTGGGGTGGGAAAAGAGGCTATTCGTAGAGACACTTCTGTTATCATTAGATAGGTTAGAATGGATCAAAGTACTTGGTGATCGTATCAAATTGGATAATAGAATTACTGGAGGAGGACAGTGGCTGACTACACACGGCTGTAGAGATGATGATGATAGTGAGGGGTATTACTCTGTGACCACAGAGATTATGATTTGTGATTTTGCTTTGAACCACTTTAATGTGTTGAAAGTGATGGAAATTGGAATTGAACTATTAACCAAGTTTTGAAGAGCCAACACAATGATTTTAGAGAGGAGAAGGTTGGAAAATTATGTGATAGCTTTCTCAGTTAAAGACGTCAGGGAGAGGGGGCAATGAAGCTGATTTTTAAAGTGAAGACTGATCTAATGTTCTTGTCGATGAATCACAAAAGGTTGGCAGGCAGGTGCAGCAAGTGCTCAGGAAAGCAAATAGTATATCGGCCTTTATTACAAGAGGATTGAAGTTTGGAAATGGGAAAGTATTGTTACAATTGTATAGGGTATTGGTAGGACACACCTGAAATACTGTGCACAATTTTGGTTCCTTTTTAAGAAAGTATATTCTGGCAATGGAGGCAGTCCAAAAGAGATTCACAAGGTTAATTCCTGGGATGAGAAGCTTGTCCCAATAAGAGAAGCTAAACAGGTTGGGCCTGCATTCTTTGGAGTTTGGAAGAAAGGAGGGTGATCTTACCAAAACATTTAAGATCCTGAGGGGCATAACAGGGTAGATACTGAGATGTTTTCACTGGCTTGAAAGTCTCAAACAAGGGCATGTAGCTACAGGATTGGTGGGGGGAGGGGTCGGTAGTAATTTAAAACTTTGGGTACATAGGAGCTTCTCCTCACAGAGGGTAGAAATGTGCACCCCAAAGTGTTGTATAGGCTAAATCATTTGGGATGTTAAAAGTAGATGCATTTCTGAAAGATCAGGGAATTGAGAACTATGGGGAATTGGCAAAGAAGAGGAGGAAGGCTTTGGGGGCAGATGAGCCATGGCTGTATTGAATGGTGGGATGGGCTTGAGGGGCTGAGTAGCCTGCTATTTTCTCATAAATCTTACTGTGATGAAGAGATTTGATAAGGTTTATATATAAAAAAAAGTTTCCATTTATAGGGCAGTTCAAAAACCACAGGCCTTAAATATAAGATAGTCATTAATAAATTGAACAGAGAATTCAGAAGAATTCACTTTATCCAGAAGAATGCGAATGTGGAATTCACTGCCCAAGGATCTGTTGAGGTAAATCACGTCATGCATTTGGTGTTAGATGAAAAGGGTTGGAAGACTATTTAAGCAGCACCTTTGTAATTGGCACCTGTGATATCAAAACATTTGCACCATTATTTCCAAACAATTTCCCTGGCACTGGAAATTAACATGCTTTACAACTATGGAGTCTAATTCCTTCACAGCTTAATTACTTGAAAGCTCCAGCAATAATTTATTTCTTTGTTTTTTTCTCTCTTTCTCAATGTCATCTTATTTTTCCTCTATTTTGCTTTTTGTACTTGATTTGGCATTGAATTAAATATTCTGACTTGCACTTCCTGATTCAAAATCTGCTTGCCACAGTCAGGATTTTTCAAGTTGATTAACAAGTTGCAGTAGCTTGGTCTGTTCACCAAATCCCAAATGCCCTGAGCAGAAATGGAATTATAATTACTGCAACTTCCTGTGCATAAGTCTTTGGGTACGTATAATTAACAGCTCTCACTGCTCATTCATCACTAAAGTCTGGGCTATGATCTTTAGAATCAAATGTAAATCTGTATATAGTGATGGTTTTGTCTGTTGTTTTCTTATTGGTCA
>JARFYF010000119.1:39151339-39164733 GCA_030265395.1 Rhina ancylostomus | reverse complement strand
GCCGTCTGGCAAGCGGTACCGGCGCATCCAGGCCAGAACGACTAGTCTGTATAACAGTTTTTTACCCCCAGGCTGTCAGGTTCCTGAATACTTTGGAGACAGTCTCAGACAGATGCTGCGTCATAAACCCTGGTTTGCACAACGGCGTATAAGACCTTTGGCTGCTGCTGAACATGGTTATACATTTAATGCAACACACTGAGTTCTGTATTTTATTCGTCCCACTTGGTTTTGCACTAACCCTGCTAATTTTGTATCCTGTATACACTGTTTTTGCACTATTGTATTTGCACAATTTTTTGTCTGTGTTTATTGTAAGTCCTCTATTCTATGTATGTCCTCTATTGTGTGAGTCTGGGGGAAACAACATTTCGTTCCTCCATGTATTTTTAAAGCATCTAGGTGAATGACAATAAAGTATAAATTGAAGAGCTAGCCATAAACTATGTTGGATGACGTGAGGAGAATG
This sequence comes from Rhina ancylostomus, assembly GCA_030265395.1. Taxonomy (NCBI): domain Eukaryota; kingdom Metazoa; phylum Chordata; class Chondrichthyes; order Rhinopristiformes; family Rhinidae; genus Rhina; species Rhina ancylostomus. Next base: position 39,164,264 of record JARFYF010000119.1, on the reverse strand, counting down.
AGCTGCAAGAGGAAGTTGTAGAGGCAGGTACAATAACAATATTGAAAAGACATTTGGACAGGTACATGGATAGGAAAGGTTTAGAGGGATATGGGCCAAACATAAGCAAATGGGATTAGCTTAGATGGGCATCTTGGTCGGCATGGATGAGCTGGGCCAAAGGGCCTGTTTCCGTACTGTATGAGAGAGGAGTTTTCCAAAGCATGATTTCTGTTGTTTCTTTTCTCCAACGTGTTTACTCTGGAAGAATATCATGTTTCTCTGGGGGTCGGTGGAGGAAGAGGGAAACATCACAGCTCTGAGCACCAGTCCTGCCGTCACCATCCACCACGTAGACCATTATGTCTCTCAGTGGAAGGATCCACGACTTTTGCAGATGGACATCGCAAGAAGGTGATATTTCTAATCCAAGAAATTGGTGCAAAATAATAATTTTAACACACATTCAATCTGTTCTGTTAACATAAAGGGACCTGCATTCAACTACACTACCTGAACTCCACTGGATTAAGCTGTTGTACTCTTGGCTTTGAGATAAGGTCCAGCTGGGCTGAATGTGGACACTGAACCACACTAATTTTTGTCCTGTGCACTTTATAATGACTTGGTTGATGGTAAAGACAGAATTTGTACAATATCTACTCTGTCTGTGCTTTGAAAATTCTTATCTTATTGTAGGCCCGAGCTTTCTTCCTAGTGTCCCAGCCAATATTTTTTTCTTTATGGCTCAACACTGCCAAGCATTAATATTCTTAAAGTTAAGAAACATAAACATTATAAAATTCTGGAGAACTTCAGAGAGAAATAATGTTGTATGGGGAGCTACCAATACATTAGTAAGATGATAAAATCTCTGGTTGTCTGCTCTTTACCAAGATTGTTGACATGTTGGGATTGAACTAATATTCTAATCACATCATTTTAGAGGTTAGTTTGGACTGCTTTTTATGTTCCGATCACATGAAGATAAAGAATAAATTTAACACAGGGATCGAGTTATGTCAAGGATTAAGGGCCTTCATTCAAATCCGTCACAAAATTTACACATATTTGTTCTTTTCATTGAATTCCAAATCCCATCCTTTCATTTAACAATTTTCACATAACTACAATAATCAAACAATAATCAAAGTAGTGCAGAGGATAGTCATTCAACAATTTGAAGTATTTCCACATTCATAAAAGATGGTGCTTCTCTTTGTTTAAAATAATTTGTAATGCTGTGGATATTGTCTACTTGGATTTGAGCAAGGCCTTTGACAAAGTGCCACATGGGAGGTGTTACGGACTAGGACTATTAGTGAGTGTCCCTTTTAAATAGTGTGTGTGTGTGTGTGTGTGTGTGTCACTAATAGTCCTAGTGTGTAACAGGAGGCTGCTCCAGAAGGTTAAGTCACCTGGCATTCAGGATGAAGTAGTCAATTGGATTCAACGATGGCTTAGTGGGAGAAGCCAGAGAGAGGTAGTAGATGGTTGGCTCTCTGATTGGAGGCCTAGTGGTGTGCCTCATAGATCAGTGCTGGGTTCATTGTTGCTTATCATCTATATTAGTGATTTAGATAATAATGTGGTAAAATGGATCAGCAAATTTGCAGATGACACCATGTTTGGGGGTGCAGTGACGAAGGCTGTCAAAGCTTGCAGTGTGATCTGGACCAGCTGGGAAAATGGGCTGAACAATGGCAGATGGACGTTAATGCAGACAAGTGTGAGGTGATGCACTTTGGGAGGACAAACCAGGGTAAGACTTACACAGTGAATGGTAGGGCTCTGAGGTGTGCAGTAGAACAAAGGGACCTGGGAATACAGATTTATAATTCCTTGAAAGCGGTGTCACAGGTAGATAGGGTTGTAACCAGAGCTTTTGGCACACTGACCTTCATAAATCAGGGCAATGAGTTCAGGAGTTGGGATGTTGTGTCAAAGTTGGACAAGATGATGGTGAGGCCAAACTTCGAGTATTGTTTGCTGTTCTGGTCACCTACCTACAGGAAAGATATCAATAAGCTTGAAATAGTGCAGGGAAAATTTGCAAGGATGTTGCTGAGACTTGAGGACCTGAGTTATAGGGATTAGGACTTTATTCCCTGGAGCGCAGGAGGGAGAGGGAAGATCTTATAGAAGTATACAAAATTATGAGGGGTATAGATAGGGTGCATGCATGCCGGCTTTTCCCCTCAGGTTGGGTGAGACTAGAACTAGAGGACATAGGCTCAGGGTGAAAGGTGAAATATATAAGGGGAACCTGAAGGGGAGCTTCTTCACTCAGACGGTGGTGCGAGTGTGGAACGAGCTGCCAGCGGAAGTGGTAGATGCAGGTTCAAGTGTAACATTTAAGGGGAGTTTGGATAGGTACATGGATGGGAGGGGTTTGGAGGGATATGGTCCAGGTGCAGGTAGATGTGACTAGGCAGAAGATCAGGTCGGGGCATGGACTAGATGGGCCAAAGGGCCTGTTTCTGTGTTGTAGTAGTCTGACTTGGAATTTAGATGGGGGAGTTTGATCAATGTTTTCAAGATATTCAGGGGAATTAACTGGAAAATAGGGTATCTAGAGAAGAAATATTTCCAATGTTTGAGGAATCTAGGATTAGGGAACATCACCTGAAAACACTAGTGTAATTTTTAGGTTTAGTTAGGAAAATTCACTTTCTAGTTTTTTTGAATACCTAAACTACAGGCAATTCAGCAAAAGATTTTCGGTTATTTCATGGTTCACCCTCAAGGAAGTTTAAGGATTTCATGGTGACTGGAAATCCTCTTTTATCTCTGACCAAGCATTTGCTCCCATTTTTCTGCTTTCCAGGAATTCTATTAGTCTCAACACCAAATAGATTAATTTTTCTTTCCTTGACTAAAACTTTTTAATGCATAGTTTTGACTGTTTTGCATGTACCCACACGTAATACAAAAATACAAGCAGAAAGAAAATAAATATTAGTCACCTTTTATTTGCCTTGAAACATGTGGTTCTCAGCCATGAGTAGAAATAGGACCTTACATAAGGGATCTCTTCTCTCATTTGGTGGGATCAAGTTTTGGCTATAAAGTGGATATTGACAAAATAGACAGATGTCTTCAGTTGTATTCAGAGGGTAAGACCAAATAATCTTCCTATGCAAAAGGAACAAGGTTTGTGTATTCATTGCTTAGTTCCATTTCTATGTTCCTATGAAGCAATATATTCAGTATATCTTCTTATTGTGGCTCCTTGAAAGTATAGCTCAAGAGTTTACTGGTAATCTGGACCTGGATTTTACAGTTATTGGAAAGGGGTGCATGTCAACAAATTCTGCAGTATTTTGTGGGATATTGCAAGGTAGCTTTAGACTAATTAGAGAACGTTTATGGTGTCATTGCCTCCAATAAAGATCTACGGTGAGTGTGAAACAGACAAGTAATTGTGTGATTTGTCAAACTGTCAAAATCTGGAATCCTCACTAATGCAGAGTCTACATCAATATAAAATCATGTAGTTGAAAGGAAAATAAAGACTGGAAAAGATGGGATTAAAAAAGAGATAAAAAGGGTAGAAAGAAAAAAATAACTTTTAAAAATTCTTCAATAACTTAAGTCTGAAGGAAAGAAGCTCCATATATAAAATACATTTTTGGTACCAGATTGGTAGTAATTAAGGCCTAGCATGCCATTTAAAAATTCACCATTCACCTTGATTATTCTTTATTGCAACAAATGGTTGGGCACTTCACTCCATTTATGTGTTTTAATCAAAACTATCAAACAGATACTAGCGTAGCGAAGCATGTGGAGGAGCTGGGCATCTTAAAATAGTAAATTTCTGATTCTACATAATTACAGTGTATGAGTTAGAAGTTGTTGTCCAATTTATTTCATTTAAAAAAAATTGTCTAGATAACCAAAATGTCAACGTAATAACTTGTCATTTCGCCTTGTTGTACACCATTACAGACTTGCATCCTTCATCTTTAAAGAAAACATGGCAAGAGAGTAAATCATATGTGACTAACAGCACACACAGGAATTTATGTTGACTGCTCTTGGAGTGGCATCTACATGCATGCTTAATGTCATATGAGAAATATGTTCACATGTCCATAACCTTACTATTTATTCTTTTAGTTGATTATTGGTGGGAGGAGGGACAATATCCTAATTGTCAAATTCAAATAAAATCTGTTAAAATATTGTTTGAAAGCAAACATATTTGTACCCTTCTTTCACAAAAATATGCTTTTAACACAAATTGTTTACTGTGCTCATTAAGAAATATCTCCTAACTCTCTACTCTCTTTGCCATTAACAAATTTAAATTGACAGCTCCTCGTCAATAATTCCCCAACCAGAGGTAATAATCTTTATTCACCCTGTTGTAATTTTTAAGACTTCAAATAAATCTACTGGTATTTTCTGCTAAAGTAAAAGTAATATTTGTTTGGTCTCTTATCCTGGTATGATCCTGAAAACATTTTTGCTATGGTTTTAATTACTCCATTTTTTAGTGGGTTGGCCAAGACTATCTAATGATTGTGGCCTAAACATTGTCTTAGTTATCATAACCATTTTTTTTCTTTTCCTCGCAATTTTATGTCTTCATATTTTGAAATTGTGACTTATATACCTAACTAAAGTTGTTAAGATATCTCAAAGGCAGCAACAGGCTTGGTACTGAACCATCTGGGTATCACTTTGCTCCTTTCCTTGGGCTGTAATACAGCCATTAATTTCAACCCCCTATTTTTTTTCTTGGTCCTTTGCCAATTTTAAATTTGTGATGTCACTGCTTCTATCATTCCATGGGGTTCAATTTTGTTTCGTGATGTTTTGTCTTTTCTTTCATATGTTCCATGTACATTACATCTGGTGCATTAGCCTCATGTATCTTAGTTTTGAAGCAATAAGGCATTGTATATTGTACAGGAATAAAATTAAACATAATATTAATATTCTACTTGATAATATGTATTATATATAAGTGTATTTCTGCCATTTTAATATAAAATTGTTGATGTACAAATGATGTTTAAAACTTGGAAGTGCATTAGTATATTTCTGATTCAAAATGAGATTACATTTTAGATCTTTAGACATTGTTTTCTTTCTTTTTTGTTTCAGGATGACCTCTCTGCATGCAAGAACCTGTCTGTCTTGTATTTATATGACAACAGCATCACACAGATTCATAATTTAGGCTTTGCCTTTAATCTCACCCATCTGTATCTGCAAAACAATAGCATAACGCATATTGCAAATCTCTCCTCATTACAAAACCTATCCAAACTGTAAGCCAATCTAGACTTTTGTTCCTATGAAATGAATATTGAAAGCAAAAATATAATTAGAGCAATAATTTCAGAAAGCACTTGTTTTAACAAATCACTTTTTACTAATACACATGAGACAGTAGATGCCGGAATATGAAGCAACAAACAATCTGCTGGAGGAACTTGACAATTCCTTTCCCCCCACAGATGCTGCTCAACATGTTGAGTTCCTCCAGCACCTTTTATGATCTTGTGTTGCCCGATTACTTACATTTGAGGTTTTATCATTGTGGCAATGTAGGGAAATATTGAAACCAATTTGCACGTGGCAAGGTCTCACAAAAAGCAACGAAACAAATGCCCGAATGAATCAGTCCAGCGATGTTCATTGTGTGAATGTTAGCTGAGAAATCAGAGAAACTCCTCTTCTTTCAATGGTGCCATGGGATCATTTATATGCACTCTAAAGGACAGAAAAGACCTGGGTTTAACATGTGAACTGTATGTTGAACAATGTAGGATTCCTTATTACTACAGTAAAGTTCTAACTAAATTTTGTGTACAATGATTATTTAGAAATTCCATGGATGAATTTGAACATGGGGATAGTTTGTAAGAAGTTAATCAATGTCAATGAGCATAGGTGGTGAGTGAATAAGCTATGTCAATTGTGTGCTTCAGAGCTTTGAATGAGTTCACATTTATGAAAGGATAGGAGGTCAGCCAATAAAGGTTTGCAATAGTTGAAGCTGGTGTTAACAAACTCACGGATAAGCACTTTTACAGAGACTTAGGTGGGGATAGAAATAGGCAGTATTGGGTTGGAGAGGATTTGGGATTAACAGCTAACTAGATCAGATTCGGAATTTACAAAATGTCTGTTTCATTCTGAAACGGGTTCAGAGAGATGAATGAAATCAATGGCTAGAGAACAGAGATTTTTACTTCGGGTATGTTTAAGCACGATATCAGACAAGCATTCAGAATGCACAGAAATAATGCAAGAAGCAGGGGCAATGCGGGTGAGGAATCCACATACTGTCTGTGTATGAGACATTTTGTCTTTGAATAATTTTGATGAGAAATAAGACAAGATAAGAAAAGATTTCTTTATTAGTCACATGTACATCGAAATACACAGTGAAATGCATTTTTTGTGTAGAATGTTCTGGGGGTAGCCCACACATGTCACCAAGCATGCCCACAGCTCCTAACCTGAATGTCTTGGGATGTGGAAGGAAACCAGAGCACCTGGAGGAAACCCATGCAGATAAGGAGAGAACGTGCAAACTCCTTACAGACAGTGGCCAGAATTGAACCTTGGTCACTGGTGCTGTAATAGCGTTACACTAACCGCAACGCTACTGTGCTGCTCGTCATCTAAAGCAATTGATCCTTGGGGACTCGAGACAGTGGTGTAGAGACTGAAAATTTAAAGATCCTCAATGCTAATGTGCAGTAAAACATCATGTGTATTACATAATAGAATATTATAAGAAAACTGATGAAAGTGATCAGATACTTGTTTCTTTTGCAGAGATCACCAAATTGCTTTCAGCTTTTCAACATGTAAGCCATGGTTATGGGTTGGGACACCTAGACATATGTAGTGGGATCCTATGTTTGTACAGCGCTTTCACAAAATTCATTCTCATGTGTATGGCCCATGAATAAGTTGCCTTCACAATGAATATGCAGATCCAAAGGCATAGAATGTGTTACTTAGTGCTATACCTACTGGTTGATCCAGATTTCCCTGGTGCTGCCACTTAAGTACCACTACCTGATTATGAACCCAGCCATTATTAGCGATTGCTCTCATCCAAACATGATCTGAACTGTCCCCAAATATTAGGAGCCATCACAAACCCACCAATATCCCATAATAAGCTCAAGATCCCAACATCTAAATGACATTTTGTCCTCTTCCAACTTCAGGCCTATATTCGTGCCAATGCCCTCATGATCTGCGGTCTATCTGATCTCTTCCACTTCATTCCCATTGGCAAAGTGAATGGAGATTTTTATATGCAGAAAGTGTGCATGTCCTGTCCTACTGTGTGCACTGCCTTTCATGTGCATTGGAATTTTGCAGCAGGGTGTCAAGTACAATACGTTTGTTAGTCTGTCACCTGTTGCTGGTTTGATGTGCTTTTTTTTTAGGCCTTAACAGTTTGTAGACAGCACTTAAACCACTGGTACAACTGAGAATCCTCTTTATGCAATGTACTTTATTATAGGGATATCCGTTTACATTTACATGTAGGTATCTTGGTGGCAATTGTATTTCTGTAGTGGAAGATCTAGAGGGATTAACAGAACTTCGGGAGTTGCACTTAGAAAATCAACGTCTTCCTCTTGGGGAGAAGCTATTGTTTGATCCCAGGACGCTCCAATCTCTAAAGGTAAATAGTTGTTGCATTTACATTAATTTTTGATGTGGTTTTGACACAAAGCTCTGATATTATGGAATTATGTGTCTTAATAAACAGCATTTCATGTGGTGGATAGGTTTAAAAAGTGTTGTCTGCACATTTGATTATGAATTCATGATTAGTAATAAAAATGATAACTGGCCAAATAATCTTCATGGACTTTTTATTAGGAGGGCAAGGTTTCTCACAGCTCTGCCGGATGATCAGCCTAACTCCATAGTAGCTATGATATGCAAATATTGAATGCAAGCCCAAGATCTGACCACATTGTGATGGATTGCACTGCACTGCCAAACTAAAATCTTAAATTTTTTTTAAAGTAGTAACATTTTTGCATGCAAAAGATATAGGGAATGTGAATGAAATAAAGCAATTTTGTTTCTAATACAAAATCAGGAAATGCTGGAAACAAAGCTGGGCAAACAACATCAATCTTTAGAATCAGAATCAGGTTCATTGTCACTAACATATGTTGTAAAGTTTATTGATTTGCAACAGCAGTACAACGCAAGACATGAAGATGGAAAATTACTATAAATTACAAAAATAAATGAATAGTGCAAAAGAGGAATAATGAGGTAGTGTTAATGAGTTCATGGACCGTACAGAAATCTGATGGCGGAGTGGGAAAAGCTGTTCCTGAAACGTTGAGTATGGGTCTTCAGGCTTCTGTACCTCTTCCCTGATGGTAGTAACATGAAGTAAATGTTTAAGTACTTTTTTTCCTGTTGTGCTACAAAGAACTATTAATTTTCTCTGAAGGATTTCTTACTTATTACTGGAGAAATTAGTTCATGCTGTCTGAAGCTCACTTGCCCATAGGAACTCTCTGAAGAACAAGTTCATGCTAGATCTACAACAGCACAACTTAGAGGAGAGCACTCAGGGCAGGCAAGCCTGGCAGAGAGAAGTGGTTCTCTTTAACCTGAATACCTGAACTTTGGTTCCACCTTGCCTATGATGGTGCTAACCTCCTCCTCCCAACATTCAGCTGACAACCTCCACCCAAATCACTGATCTCTTAAATCTTCACACCCATCAATCAATCCCTACTAGGCTCTAATCCATAAACCTTACAGACCCTGAGAGGCACTGGTCTACAACCTTACCTTCAATTCCTGTAACTCTCTCCTCCATTACCACTGCCCCCTCCCCAAATCACAGACCTAGCCCTGCTCCTAGACTTGCCTATTATTTTCCTTCCACAATGGAGCAGAGCACAAAGGAAAGTGTGTACGGGTCATTCAGTAGTGGTATGCACCTTGGGCTTCTACTGCTACTGCATTTTTAAACAGCAGTTTACAAATAAAGCTTTCCATGTAACAATGGATCAACATGCCCCTATTGGTGCAGAAGAATTTCAGGCTTTAAAGTCATTATAAAGGGTAACGTAGTGATTAAAATACTGGGCAAATATCCAGAGACCCAGATTATTGATCCAGAGACACAACTTCAAATCCTACAAAGGGGAAAAATAGCTATTGCCAGTAATGATGACTGGGGTACTATAGGATTGTATCCATCATCCTTTGACTTGAGACCCATCAATATGTTGTCTTTCAACTGGCCACACAATTCCTGTGGAAATGTGAATGTCCTGTAAAATAATAATGAAAGCAGGGAAGTTATACAGAACCTTTATAGAACACTGACCCATCCCCAACTGGGGTATTGTGTTCAGTTCTGGATGCCGCATTATAGGAAAGATATGAAGGTGTTAGCAAAGATCCAGAAAAGATTTACAAGACCATTTCTGGGAGGAGAGGCCAAAGTTACATAGAGAAGCCAGGACTAATTTCATCAGAGATGGGAAGGCTGATGGGAGGAGGGTGGGTGGATGTAATAGAAATATATAAAATGATGAAGGGTCTGGACAGAGTGGATAGTGGGAGATTGTTCTCTTTGGTGAACATGTCAGGGACCAGAGGTCACAGGTACAAAGTAAAGGGGAAGAAAATTGAGAACAACATGAGGAAGAACTTTTTTTTACACAATTTGTGGTTGGAATCTGCAGATTACATGCAGATATGGAGGCAGGTTCCATTGTGCCTTCAAGAGGCAATTGGATAAATATATAGTGAACAAAAAATTGTAAGACTATGGAGAAAGGGTCAGTGGGATAACTAGAGATTAGATCTGCTAAAGTCCCAGTGTGTGCATGATGGGCTAAATGGCCTCCTTCAGTGCCATAACCATTATATAATTCTTTGAATTATTTTCTATTTTCACAGAAATCACTGTGTGTTTTAAACATCAAGAAGAATAATATTGATGAGATTAAAGAATTGGCTTGTCTTGAGAACCTGAATCAGTTCATGGCAGAAGAGAATCAGATTCATGATATAAAGGTAAAAAGTTAATCTTATTTGAAAAACCAGAAGACCTTTAAAATATCTTCATATATTTACAACCGTAAAGGTGGGTATGCATCAAACTATTGCTTAGACATTCTTTCAGACATTCTAAACTGAGGCTCCATCTGTAGGCAGGTGAACATAAATACTATTGTGATGTAGTCATAGAAAAGAGCTCTGTCTATTATCCTTGCCAAAATTCTTCACTCAGCAAATATCATCAAAATAGATTATCTGGTCATTACTTGAGTGTTTGTGTGATCTTGCTGTGCATAAACTTTGCTGCAGTGTTTTCCACAATTTAGTAGTGGCTAAATTTTAGAAGTAGTTCTTCCACTGTGAAGCACATTTTAACATTTGAAGCTCATGAAAACAACTGTACAAATATTAGTTTATTTTTCCAATTTATGAATGAAAGTAGTTGTTTGAACCTTTTTTAAAAGAATCTCTTATAAATAATAAAACAACAGACAGGAGTATAACAGATGAGCTGTCAATTTGGGTTGAATCGCCAAGCACTTGAATCACCAAGGCATGGAAGTCTATGGACCAAGTGCTGGTAAATGGGATTAGTAAAAATGGGTATTTGATAGTTTGCATGGATGGGATGGGCTGAAGAGCCTGTGTCTGTGCTGTGTAACTCTCTGGATCTATAAGACTGTTCTACACTTGTTACTAGAACATTAGGACCAGTAACTTCTTAATTTCACCCCCATTCAGCAGAGCCAAAAAATGAGAAAATCTATTCTGAGAAATTCTCCTCCAGCTTGCTCAGAATGTCAGAAACATTCCTGAAATTTGCAAAACCTTCTTTATCTAATCTATGCCCAAGTTAGGAACCAGTAATGCTCCCTCTTTATGATATATATAAAGTTGCACCCAGCAGACAAGCCTGCTTCATATTCCAGAAACTCATTACTCTTTGTAAAAAAAAACCTGACATCTGATCTATTACTTCTCTTCCATTGTTTAAACATACATTCACCTTTGGCTCATGGCTTGAATCATTGCAGTCCTCTGACGAAAGTTTTTCCATGGTATTTAGATAGGGAATTCCAGGATTTAGACCAAGTGTCAATGAAGGAGTGGTAAAATATTTCCAAATGAGGATGGTCTGTGATTTGGAGCAGAACCTGCAGTTTATGTTGTTCCAATGTCCTCCTCTGCTAGAAATCATGGATTTAGGAGATGCTGTTGAAGTAGCCTTGGTGAATAATTGCATTGCATTTTGTAGGTGATTTACATTACAGTTGTAATATACAATTGGTGGTGTAAGTGAATGTCTAGGTTGATTGAAACAGCGCCAAATAGTGGGCAGCTTTGTCCTGGATAATGTCAAGCTTCCTAGGTGTTGCTAGTACTGCACTCATCTAAAGAAGTGAAGAATTTTCCATCATGATTCTAACTTATGCTTTGCAATAGATTGCAGGACTTTAGACAGTCAGAATATAGTATAGCCAGCTCCTGATCTTGGTTTCAGTATTCATATTACTTGTATTGTTAAATTTCTGGACAATGGTGATCGCTAGGGTGTTGATGTTATGGTACTTGGTGATTACCAAGCTATTATTTAGTATCTCTGATTTTGAAGATGGTCATTACCCAGCACCTGTGGTATAAATGTCACTTGCCATTTACCATCTCATACCTGCATGCTGTCATGGTTTGTTTTATTTTCTGAGGAGTTATGAATGGAATTGAATATTGCACAGTCAGCAGATATCCTCATTTCTCACCTTTTGATGAAAGGAAGGTCATTGTTGAAACAGCTGAAGATGGCCATGCCAAGAATGTCCTGGAGCTGAGGTGATTAACCTCCAACAAACTCTGAATGAGATATAACTCCAACCAGTGGATAAATTTCCCCTTGATTCCCATTAACTTCAGTTGTACCTGGGCTTCTTGTTGTCAGGAGTCACCTGAATGTCACCAATGGTATTCACCTCTTTAATCCATGGTTAGGGTAAAGCTTTAATGAGGTCTGGAATTGAGTGGCTTTGACAAAACTCAAACTGAACATCAGTAAGCAAATCATGGTTTATAAGTACTTCTTGATAGCACTATCAACAACACCTTCCATCAGTTTGTTAATAATTGAGAGTAGATTACTTGTCCCTGGGATATATGCTGATAGTACATATTTATTGTTAATTCCTGGTTACCTTACTGGTACTTCTGCAACAGAGTGGTAAGAGACCATTCAGAGAACATCAAGTCATCCATTTTGACTAAAATCACTTATAATTCAGATATAGTTCATTTACTTGAAGGACATTAGTAAACTAATTGCAATGTAATGTCATTCTTATAGTTTCACTGCAGTTTTATTTCTGCTGTAACCAAGTTAACACCAAATATATAGAAGTTAATTTGATGACAAAATGACTCCATCTTCTTCATTGTGAACATTCTAAAAATATTGCTAACATCATTCCATGGCAAAATGAACAACGTCCATTAACATAGAGAAATATCCAATGGCATTTAAGTGAAATTTAAAGTATTGGAAATTCACACTATATTGTGATAATAAATTTGAAGATATTGGTACTTACTGTTTTTGCCATCCCTGGGCCTCAGAATGGAGTGTTTAATTTCTTTCACTGCTTTGCCCAGAGAACATGTGTAGTGTATGGTTGATGTATTTCAGAATGGTACTAGTACCATATTGAAGCTTTATTTATATCTTTATTGGAAAGCAATCCATATTCATAGTTGGAAAAGTACAACAAGACTTTGAAGAGTCTAAAGTCTTTGGATTTATAGCAGTAAAATATATTCCATTTGTTACGAGCCAGCAACAAAAGAAACACACTGAGACACGTATAAGTGTTAAAAACTTCTTTATTAATAACTACTTATGATAATAAGTAAAATAAAAGTAAAAATATTA
>JARFYF010000119.1:39139065-39151239 GCA_030265395.1 Rhina ancylostomus | reverse complement strand
CACACACACACACACACACACACACACACACACACACACACACACACACACACACACACACACAATCTAAAAGGGACGCTCATTAATTGTAACCTAGTCCGTAACACATATCACTCACTGGATGAGTCTGTGAACATTTCCATTAAGTAAACAATAATATCAATGTAGAAAGTTCACAATCTTCATCGCCTGTCTGCTATGTTAACTAATCTCATTTCGAGTAGCTGTTCATATGTCCTCCCTTTTTATTAGGGTTTGTCATCACACATAAAACTATACTATTTTATGTATAGTTTTATTTAGCTTAATCTTTAGAATATTGACTTATTCAATGGTTATCTATAGATCTCCTGAAAGTTATTTTTTTCTTCATTCAATTAGCTTGTGGGCAAGTTAAAAGCTGGTAGTCTGTTCAGTGCTGATAGGCTATTCCAATGTGTACAGTGCACAGAATCTGATGGAGTAAAAGGTATAAAAGGAAAAGCAATATTCTGTTGTGACTTCATTTAACTATGGTTCAAGTTCTTAGTGTGTGTATTAACTACTTTCTAAAAATAACTTACTGATGATATGAACAGTTTATTTGTTGGGTAATAAGTATGTTTTAAAGACTTTGTGTATAAGACTCACTTGGTGGGAACAAACAAATCAGGGAGATGGAAGTGAAACAAACTAGAGGTTGCAATGTACATTGTGATGGGTTCAGAATTTAAGCTTGGCATTGGGGTAACTAGGATACAAGCAATTCAGTATTCTAGTTACAAATTAATCAACTGGTATTGCATGCAGCTTTCAGATCAAGCAAGATTAGAGGAAGGGCAGGTGAATGGGGAAAGTGAATGTGATGGAAAATTAACATGTAGATTGGAGTCATGTGGGAAAAAGGGATGGAGAAGGAAGAGAGGAGACAAAGGAAGGACACGTTGATAAAGGGAGGAAAAGGAGACTTAGGTTAACAGGAAGCAAAAGCTGGGAAGCTACTAATGTTAGACAGAATGTTGACAAACTTAGTGGAACGACCTAGCTATCATTACATTTGATGGAGTGTGGGTGAAGGCATGAAATATCATTCATGGAGCTAGTCTGTCAGGAGAGGCAGGAGCAGTGTCCTGTTTTATGTCCAAGTGGAGGTTCAGTCCTCACACTAAAAAAAACATTATACTGCTTTGGTGCATGGAGATTTTTGAGTGATGGTGGGAGCAGATTTCTGTCATCTATGTCCCAATTTTACACTCTAGTTTGATGAGGCAAGAACTATCTGTTCCACTCTGAATTGATGTAATTATTGTTCATTCCAAAAAGGAGTTGTTACTTTACTAAGTAACACCTACACCTAGAGTAAGTTATTACAGAAAGCAGCGGGAAGGCGAACAGTGGGGCTAAAACCAGGTTTATGGTAGGGGGACATAAGCGGAGAATTTGCATAGTGGGGTGATAGAAGAGTTCTTATACCCGTATACATGATTTGTACTGTTCTCTTTATTGTAAACAATTAGTCATATTGCATCATGTGTGCTTACAGCATCATCTGTTAAATGCTATTAGTGGAATTCCTCTGGTTATGGTCACTACAATGGATTATTAATCCATAGCAATAAACTTCGCTCATTGTCAGGTTGGAGTTTATTTAAGTAACAAGCTTTAATATACATTGACTAATAATAGTATTAGTTTTATCAAGTGAGTCTACAGTCTTATATGGCAAGGAAGTTATTATAAACCTTGTCACTTTACAAAGTCCTGTTCAAGCAGATCAGACTTGTAGTCTTTTCAGATTGGATTTATGACTATCCTGAAGGTACTCTATTGTTAAGAGGGAAACAATTCTAATTCTGTTTGATTACTTTGAACAAACTATGCATAGCAGTATTTGTGGGTTCATTTTGTTTGAAGCCACATGTTTAATATTTTAACTAATTTCTAGTCTTTTAGCCTTGATTTTTGTTCTACAAGCACTGTTTAATGCACAGCCTCACAGCCTTTCAAAATTCTAACCTATTTCAATGAAATGTTAAACTAAAGCACAACCAGTTCTCTTCGGTAGATATCAAAGATCCCATGACATTATTTCAAAGAAGACCAGGAGTTTAATCTGCGTTGTTCTGACAAATATTTATTGCTAAATCAACTTGACATTGCTTGTTGTTGGGTTTTGCTGTGTGCAAATTGGTTACTATCTTTCCTATATCACACAAATAACTGCATTTTAAAAGTAATTTATTGCCAATAAAATGATTTGGAACATCCTGAGGTTGTAGCAGTGGAATTGGGATGTGGCCAGGATCGTAGTCAGGTTGTAGAAAGGCAATGAAGACCTCACGGATATCTGTAGTGAGCAGTGAGTTTTTAATTTAAGGGGCACCTATCAGCAGCCACCTTGTAGAGCCAGACTTCACAGGCTGGAACATGTTCATGCAAGTTTCCTTTACAAATTGCTAAAGCAGGCCTTGTACTGTAAAACTTCAATAAACTGGCATCTGATTATTAGTAAATCCCAATGGCCCAGCATCTGGCTCACTCATTAAGTCCAGAATGTAAGCTGGGAGCTACACAAGTGGGGTGTGCGGCTGGGGCCAGGATCTGAATTGTGGCTAGAGCCAGGTTGGTGTAAGGACCCCCAGGAGTCAGGAATGTGGATAGGTTTGTGGCTGGAGGCAGGGTTCAGAATGCTTATATATTTCCCACTCCCTTTAAATTCACTAGGTGCACTGGAAAACATTATAATTTTTAATAACATTTTTAAGAAGTGAAATAAAAATGTGTTTGAATTTACCAAGAGTAACATCCAATGGTGTGTAAATAAAAAAATCTGCTAGTCCAACTCAACTAAAGTTTTACTGTAATCAATACAAGAGGGACCTGAACTACTGAAGTTCCCTTACCACATCATATGCTAGGAAACTCCAGAAGAACTTTTGGAAACTTCCTTAAAATGGCAGTAAGCATTCCTTTGTGTTTGGCAGTTGATTTTCCAATAGCATTCTATTGTAGTGACACACCAACCAATAGAATTTCTAGGGCACAGTATCTTGGTAATGGTCCCCTTATTTCAGTATGGACTTTCTTTATGTGTTTATCATTCTATCTTTCTTGAGCATATAAACTTTCTTTGCTAAAACCTTTCCTCAATATTTGCTCACTAGATTAAAAAGTTAAAACAAAATATGGAGACACAAGAGACTGCAGATGCTGGAATCTGGAGCAATAAACAGTCTGCTGGAGGAACTCAGTGGATGGAGCAGCATCTGTGGGGGAAAGGAATTGTTGACATTTCAACCTGAAACATCAACTATTCCTCCCCCCACCCCACCCCCCTGATGCTCCTCCATCCGCTGAGTTCCTCCAGCAGATTGTTTGTTGCTAAAACAAAGTGGGATAATTTGACAAATATAAACCATTTTAAAATGATCTAACAGTGCCATTTGTCAGTTTCAACATATTGCTTGCAGATTTCCCATGGTGCTGCATTCAGTGATTCAAGACAACAAATAAACTACAGGAGGCAGAAAGAATGATGATGGAGGGGAGTGGATGTGACGGAATGAGAGAATAGTGGATGAAGAAAGAAGAATTGAAGGAAGGAGTGGGGATGGAATATGAGAAGAGGAAAGAGGGAATAAGGAATGTGGGGAAAGGATGAGTAATTTTTCATGGAAGAAACTTTGTTCCTTAAATTGGGTGATTAACAAGTTGGTGAGAAGTCTGTGGAAAAAGCTATCATGCCTTTAATATCTAATACCAAAACTAACAATGTATATTTTTACAACTTTATATATTTGTCCTTTCACAAATTGCAAAGAAGAATTGAAATTTCCTGTTAAATTCCCAGCTTAACATTGGAACATTTTTATTGTAAAGGATTTAGTGATCTTGAATGTAGATTGATTATTGTAATTTATATTTTTTGAAATTTATCTTTAATTAGAAAGGTATTTCTTGCAATACATATTATGAAAAGGTATCTGATAAAACAAGCAAAAGCTTAACCTGGTAATAGCTTTGTTTTTCTTTCAATAGTGTGAAACATTGCAATTTATAATGTAATTATTGAGGTTTGCGCTTTGCTTGTCAGTATTTTCTTCAGAGTATTAAATTTATAAAATCTTGGCACATAATTGATTGGCTATAGATTTTATCAGAAACGATAAATTTATTCTGCTCACAATTCAGTCAGGAAAAGCAAAAAATATATAGATTTTCTTAAATAGATTATGACAGACTGTCAGCTGGTTGACAAATTGGTGCCTGCAGATGCAGTTAGTAGAGTTGAGCAAGACAGCAAGATAAAGATTGGAGCACAGTGGTCAAATACAGGTTCATAACTAGCCATCATTAGCTGAAAATAAGGTCTGTTGGAGTGTCTGTTGAGGCAGTTGATGCTCGTGCCTTGAATATAATTTGCTCTTGAGTATTTTATGGCAGACCTCTGAGTGACGAGTTTGACATGATCATTTATCAAAGCAAAAGAAACCCCCATTCTAAAGAAGGTCCCTTTAGGACTGATTATCGAATGGTTGGAAAGTGAAACCGCTTTATTAGAGGCAGGGAGGCAATGTACAATAAAACCAAGTCCAAAGGGTAATTATATTTCCACTAGGACTAATGGTCAGATAGATAAACACTGCTTTTGATATAGATGACTGGTTGAAACTGAGTTAACTGTCAATGAGATCAACTGAGCTCTTTAGATAGATTTTGTTCAAAGTTGAACAAACATTGTTATATATTGTATGTGCCCTTTTAACATTTTATTTAAAACTACAAAAAAAGTGAAGTTTCAGAATATCTAGGCATTATTCATGTGATTTTTTTTTTAGGACAATTATTTAATAACACTGAAAGCTTGTTCTTGTATTTAATACAGTGCAGAATTGGATTTTTGAGGAAAAACTTGTATTGCATTAATACCTTTATTATTAGCAAAAGCGGTTATGTAAATTTTAAGATTTAACATCTTTATTTATTCACAAACCCAGGAACTAGAATATGTATTAAGCCAATGGCAAAAACTCTGGTATCTGAATCTGAGTGGAAATCCTGTGTGCCAGAAAGCAAAATACAGAGACAAAGTAATGGTGATGTCTACAAGCCTGGGTAAGAAATTGTTACTGTTAATTTCCAAATTCTGATGAGCTATATCGAGATAGCTTTCAATTTTAGAATTCAACTCTAATATTAAATTCCTAGTAGCAGAAGCTATAAGTGGGGTACAGCTTCAGCTTCCCTTTATAATATGTCATATTTTTATGCTACAAAGAGTTTGACAAATCCTGAATTCCAATATTTGCATATCTTAAAAAAATTACCAGAAATCAAAAAACTTGTTATTGGTAATTAAATTCAAAGCAATATTTACATTTAATGTTTTCAGTAAGTGGTATTCTAGAAAATACATTATGTGGCATATGCAACATTGTCTATCATTGTTCCCAGGTGTGTGTAACTCTAGAATCTTTTGGACTGGAAAACTCACACTGTCGACATTTTTAAGATGCAGTTCAGATGAATTAAAAATACATATTCAATTTTATTTTTAGATGATAGTTGACTTTTGTATCATTGTTCTCTCAGTCAGCAACAACCTTCATTTATGTGGTACCTTTAGCAAGGATAAATGTCCCAAATTACTTTCGTGAGGCAAAACAAAAATCAATGCTGACACAAAGGCAGAGAGATCAGAAGTTTGGTCATGAAAATGAGTTTAAAGTGATTCCTAAATTAAGAGAAGAATTTGGAAAATAGAGTAGTTTACAAGGGAATTCTACAATGTTGCTTGCAGGTGCTTGAAAGCACAGCTGTTGAGTAAGGAAGAGGGAATCTAAATATCTGAAGAACTGAGTTACAAAACACTGACAATAGTAAAATGGGGTTAGGACTAAGGCAAATTATGATCAATCAATATTGCACTTTAGTCAAACCGCACCTTGATCATTAATTGCAATTTTGATCACTGAGTAGTAAGGGTACTCCAAATATTGGAGGCAATACAGAAAAGAGCCGCAATGTTGATGTCTAGAATTACAAAAAAAATTATCACTAAAAGCTATAAGTTAAGGATACTTAAGAGACTAGTGAAGGTTTGAAAAAGTAAGTCCTAAGAATTACTTTAAATTTCATTCCTGTAACAGCCACATTTTTCTGTTACACTCATGCTTTGATCAATATCTCAAAGTAAATAGCAGCAAACCAGAATTGACAAAGTAGGGAATACATAAATTAAAAGTGAGGAATTTAAGTAGAATACTAAGTATTTATTAAAATAATCAACATTAAATGACCAGTCAATAGAATATATTCAATACAAAAATGAATCAATCTAGAGCAATCTATGCATCATCATGACTTGATCAGTTTAGTGGTAAGTTTTATTTCCACTCTATAAATGACAAAGATAACATTGGTGGTATTTATCCAGTTCTAAAGATGCCTGCTGAAATTAATTCAGGTATCAATAGCATTAATGAGCATAGATCACTACTGCCCAGTAAAGCATAAGTTTTGGGTCAGGTTTGAGGTCTTGATCTTCAAAAACACTTTTCTCAATTGATCAAAGGCTGTGCTGACACATTGAAGATGGTGGTGAATTTCATCATTGTTGGAAGTTCAAGTATCAGTGTCCTCTCCCAAAACAACATCACCAGTGTTGAGGCCCTAATTACCCATAATCACAACCAAATCTTTGGCCTTTAACCTCTCATCATGAAGGAGCATTCAGGATGGTATTGAGAACCTCAAGGCCATGCATCAGAAACATACAGAGACCCTGTATAAGTGATGAAAAGTGCAAACTACTTCACAAGCTACCCACCAACCTCCCACATCAGCTACCACACGTGAAGAGTGTGCAGTTTCCACATTGGCCTAATTAGACACTTCAGAACCCACAAAGCCAGAGTGTAGTAAATCACCCTTGATCCCAAGGGACTGCCTAAAAAGAAGAATATGTAAATGGCAATAACCATCTCTGATCATCTCCCCTTGACCTTCAATTATGTTTGCTACCTATAATCCTTTACTATCAAAATCCTTTCATTGTCAGTGACCAGAAACACACTGGCCACTGAAACAATCCAGGGGTTTTAACAGACTTTACACTTCAATGGACTTTGTTTTTTGTTCTAATTGTGTTCTTTCTTGTATAATTTTGTGTAATTTATGTTTTTCTGATGAATGTTATGTCTCTGATGCTATGTGCCTGTGATGCTGCTGCAAGTAAGTTTTTCATTTACATGTACTCGTGCATATGACGATAAACTCGACTTTGACTTTGACATCATGATTGCTCAAAGCCTCTTCACCACCTACCAGGTACCATGTACCTTCATAGTGGTATAAAGTAGATAGATCCATGACTTTGACCCAGCAATAATGATGAAATGATAGTACATGATCTAGTTGGAATGATGTAAGAGATGGAAGGTTGAAGGTAATGCTGTCTCCACGCATTTCTACCCTTGTCCTTGTGGATCATGGAGTCTTGGGTTTTGGAGGTAGAGTTTAAGAGGGTAGAGGAGAGATTCACCAAGATGTTGTCTGCGATGGAACATTTCAATTATGAGTTAGGCTGGGTTGGTTTTCTTAAAGCAAAGGAGGGTGACGGGAGACCTGATTGAGGTTTGTAAAATTGTTGGAGGATTAGATACAGTAGATAAGTGAGAAACATTTCTGCATAGCAGAGGTGTCCAAAACCAGAGAGCGTAGTTTGAAGGTAAGAGGTTTGGAGGGGAACTGAGGAAAAATATTTTTACCCAGAGGCTGGTTAAAATATGAACAGACTGCCTAAGGTGATGGTGGAGGCAGAAACTCTCACAAAATTTGATGAGTATCTAAATTAGCAATTGCTGGAAAATGGGACTAGTATAAATAAATATTCAGGCATGGTGGGTCGAAGGCTGGTTTCTATGCTCTATGACTCTATAAAGTTAAACTTGCATATGATGAATATTCAGAGTTTCCTCAGCTGTGTCTGTTGCATCAGGCTAGAGGTGTCCCAGTGTCCATTAGGAGGTCCTTTCCAGCCTATTTTGGCGGAACTTGGGGCACTCCCTCTTCTGTTTGCCAAGCCTGCCACTGGTTCATTGCATCTTTAGTTTAGAAACAAAGGAGAAATAATGTTTCAAAATGCTACAATGACATAGCCATTTACTTGATTTTTGTGTATCTGGCTGTCAGTCTTCAACTGTGAGAGTGTGTGAGTTGCTGTCTGAAATATGAAAATGTTGCAACAGAAGGCTGCACATGGGAAGCGCACTTGGAAGAGCTCTCATCTTGACAAATCTGGGTATTTGTGATGGCACTACTCTATAGTGCAGGTTGTGTCACAATATGCTTTTTTTGACTGTACCTTGGATAGACTCCTGTTACCCAGGTCCACCTTGAAAAAAAGGACTAAGATCTTAAAAACAAGATAATGCTCCCTAGCCTCTCTCTCTACTTTTGCAGTTAAAACATAATTTGCATAACTGGTTTGACTTAGTGGAGAGGGCTCTTTCAGGCCTAGAATCTGACATGTTACTGTGGAGCTATGTTCTTGTCACAAGCTGCACTTCTCTTTTATGGAAATGTTGGTCAGCCAGAATTCATCTGCGCTCTTCAGAGGAAATTGCAATCTAAAATCACAATCCCACAGCAACAGGATGAATCAACATAGAGAAAGATATAGCATTAGATTAACGCTCCAATTACAAAGAAAACCAACTTCTAGGTAATAGTCTTTCAATGGAGTTTCTTATCATCGTGCATATTGAAATACAGAATAAAAATAAATTAAAGGAATATTTTGGGTTTAAACATTTGCCATATTTAAATGCATCTACCAGGTATTGTTGGAAATATATGGAATATATTAGTTTTAATAGCATGAGCATGATCATTCCTTTTTTTTGATTTTCAATCTCCAGATTAAGTCATTGCCACAGTTAGAAATGCAGATGATGTTCAACACCACCAGGCACAATTTTAAGATAATTTATATGGACAAATGTTCTTTTTTAATGCAATTTATTTGTATAGTTAAAGATATGTGGTGAATGATGTGCATTAAGAGTTTCAGATAAAACTTATAAGTTGCTTCAGAAAAAGTGCAGTTGTTAGTTGTAAGTTTGTTAACAGATAGGAAACAAAAGGGTCTTGATAGAGTGGATGTGGAGAGAGTGATTCCTCTTGAGAAAGAATCAGGAACTAGGAAACGCTGTTTAAATATAAGTGGTCGCCTATTTAAGACAGAGATGAGGCTTTATATTCCTTCAGAAGGATATGATTCTTTGGAACTCTCTTTGCCAAAAAGTATTCAAAGACTCTGCTTCCACTGCTCTTTGATAAAGGCAAATGTATAAGTCTTAAAACTGCCAGTAGAAAGGTTTTGGATTTTATAAGTGAGGAAATAAAACATTAGAACATAAATGGTGATGACAATGATTAAACCAGAATTTATCTGTTATATGCAGTCCTATGCACTACATCAAAGAAAGGTCATTGAAGTCAAAGCAGAATCACCAAGATTATATCAGAATAACACCATGATGCTGGAGGAGCTCAGCAGGCCAGGTAGCATCCTTGGAGAAAAGCAGGCAATCAACGTTTTGGGTCAGGACCCTCTTCAGGACTGAAGATAGGAAAAGGGGAAGCCCAATATATAGGATGGAAAAGCAGAGTAGTGATAGGTGGACAAAAGAGGGGAAGGCAGGGTGGGCACAAGGTGGTGATAGGTAGATACATGTTCTACCCCTCCTTAACTTTGACCCATCTGCCGATGGATCTGCTCTCCCCTCTTCCCCCTCACCTGCCTATCTCTATCTCTTACTTGTATCTAGATTCCAGCATTGCAGTCCTTTGTTTCTCTCATATCAGAATAAGAAGCCTTATCTACAAGATCTATGGTATATTTTTCACCAAAACTGAGAAGACCAATGTTTAGTAATGTGTTCTTGATCAATACTACTAAATATGTTAAATAGTTCAGTACAATGTATTCCACTTCCAAAGTTAATTGAATTGAGTTTTGAGGCAGATTAAAACTCTCCCTCTACAATTTTGTTTCACGTTGCGGGCTACCAACCAAAGATGATCCTCTATCCTATCCATGCCAGTCATTGTAATGCACTTTTAGTGCCAGTTATTGTGTTTTTATTGAAGATTTTAAAATTATGGTCTTGATAAAGCAAATTGAGAAAGATTATTGCTTGTAAATTTTGTCAATGACTTACCAATCTAAAATTGTCACTTGGAAAATGAATGTAGAGGCTTGGAAACACAGTAGTAGTACTGTGTGTATTTATTAATCACATGTATATTGAAACACTCAGTGAAATGCATCTTTTGCATAGAGTATGCTGGGGGCAGCCCACAAGTGTCGCCACACTTCCGGTGCCAACATAGCATGCCCACAACTTCCTAACCCATACGTCTTTGGAATGTGGGAGGAAACCAGAACACCTGGAGTAAACCCACACAGACATGGGGAGAACGTACAAACTCCTTACAGACAGTGGCGGGATTTGAACCTGGGTCACTGGCACTGTAAAGCGTTACACTAACCACTACACTACTGTGCAATATACAGCACAGAGACGGGCTCTTCAGCCCGCCACATCTGTGCTGACCATCGTGCCTATCTATAGTAATCCCATGACTGCATTAATTCCATATCCATTCATGCCCTGCTCATTCAAGTACCTGTCCAAATGCCCCTTAAATGTTCTTCCTGTACTGCCTCCACCACCTCCTCTGACAGATGATTCCAGATACTATTGACTCTTTGTATGAAAAATTTCTCTCTCAGATCTCCTTTAAACCTTGTCCCTCTCACCTTAAACCTCTGCCTCAGTCTTTAGACAACCCTACCACAGAAAACAGACACTGGCTATCTAGCCTCATAATTTTATATACCTCAATCACGTTATGTCTCAACATCCTTCGTTCAAGTGAAAACAGACTTAGCCTATCCAGTCTCACCTGATAACTCAAGTGCTCCAATTCAGGCAACGTCATTGTGAATCTTTTCTGCACCCTCTCTAGTTTAATCACATCCTTTCTATGTTGTGCTGACCAGAAGTACACACAATTCTCCAAGTGAGGCCTAACCAACATTTTGTACACCTGTAACATGCTGTTCCAACTCTTATATTCAATGCCTTGGCCGATGATGGCAAGCATGCCATATGCCTTCCTCACCACCCTGTCTACCTGTGTTGCCACTTTCAGGGAACTATTTACTAGTACCCAAAGGTCTCTCTGTTCAACAACATTCCTCAAGGCCCTGCCTGTGTTTGTCTTGCCCTGGTTTAACTTCCCAAAATACATCACCTCACACTTTCATCTGCCATTCCTTTGCCCACTTTTTCCCAGTTGATCTGGATCCTATTGTAACCTTAGACAACCTTCTTCACTGTCCACTATATCACCAATTTTGATGCTATCTGGAAACTTACTAATCGTGCCATCTACATTCTCACCTAAATCATTAATATAGATGACAAACAACAAAGGACACAGCACTGATCCCTGTGACACACCACTGGCCACAGACCTCCACTCTGAAAAATAACCCACCTTCTGCCTCCTTCCTCCAAGCCAACTTTGTATCCAATTGGTTAGCTCACCTTGGATCCCATGTGATCTAATCTTCTGGACCAGTCTACTATGTGAGACCTTGTCAAAGGCCTCGCTAAAGTCCACAGAGACAATGTCTGCCGACCTGCCCTCATCAATCCTCTCGGTCACCTCTTCAAAAAAAAATGCAGATTTGTGAGACACTATTTCCCATGCAAAAAAACATGCTGCCTATTCCTAATCAGTCCCTGCCCTTCCAAATGCAAATAAATCCCATCCCTCAGAATCCTTTCCAATAACTTTCCCATCAGTGTTATAAGGCTCACCAGCTTGTAGTGCCCTTGCTTATCCCTGCTGCCCTTCTTAAATTAATGCACAACATTAGCTATCCTCCAGTCTTCCAATACCTCGCCTGTGACTAACGAAGATACAAAAATCTCTGTCAAGGCCGCAGACATCTTCTCCCTTGTTTCCCACAAGATCCTAGGGTACACCTAGTCAGGCCCCAGGGATTCATCCATGTTTATGCTTTTCAAGACCTCCTATCCATCCTCTTACTTAGTGTTGATATGCTCCAGGATATCACTCTTCCCTCCGCTGAACTCACTCACTCCCGTGTCCTTC
>JARFYF010000119.1:39113271-39123603 GCA_030265395.1 Rhina ancylostomus | reverse complement strand
AACAGATTGCTTATTGCATGTGGCAATATCCTGGTTGTGATATGCTCTCTTATCTCTTTCTTTAACCTCTCTAATGAGTGATATCATCCTTGACAATTTAATATTTCTTCTGAACTGCACATCCATGTTTCTCTGACATATTTGTTTAATTCAACCTAACCACACATGTAAAATCTCATTCCAATTCCAACATTATATGATTTTCACTCAATACAAAGCAATTCCCGAGGGGTTTTTCCCCAGTGTCTAGGCTATTTCCTTCCCCTTCTTGTTGTTCCTTCATGTCTTCCCTCACAAAACCCACTTAGAGTCCTACTTGCTCACCAACACATCCTTCAACTTCCAACTGCCTTCTTTCTATTTTGCCTAGAGTGCCAGAAATACCCAACAGGTTAGGCAGGATCTCTGGGGAGTGGAAAACAGAGTTAATGGTGCATTTACTTTGATTTCAGATTTTAACAACTGCAGTGTTCTGCATTTCTCTTCTCTGGTTCTTTCTTTTCTCCTCTGTCCTCATTCATTTCCCTCTATTTAGACCTCCCAGGACAGGAAGAAAAATGTATGGTTGTTAATTATTCACTGAAAGTAGAAAGTCACATCACATATAGTAATTTCAAAAACTCTAAATCAAGTACTGTATATAATGTAAAATATTTGAAATTTTGGTGTGCAGTTTAAGTCCTTTGTTTTCAGAGAAATGTGACAAATAATATTCAGATATGAAATTCTAAGTTATGAAAGGATTGAAAATAACTACTTTTTTCCATTGGAGAAAAAATAACTGAGAGGAAATATTATCAAAGTCTTTAAAGAATGCCTTTGTACATGAAGCATTTTATTTAATTTACGCTCTGAGTGCAGATTATAGGAATTGAGGGTAAAATTAACAAACTTCAAGCAAGATTTAAAATTGTGGGAGCTTATTATTCTCAAATTTTGAGGAATTGTTTATATGTACTGAGCAAGTAATGCATTAATATTTTTAAAATATCTGTATAAATATCTGATTCAGAACAGGTGATTAAGTATTATATGGACTATTGGTAAGATAATTGAGTATAAAATGGAATATAAGAACTGTAGAGTCAGTGAAGCCAAGGCTATGTTAGATTAAGGAAAGCAACTAAATTAGAATGTATAAAACAAAATTTAACATGAATACTTTTGTTGCTTTGTGTGCTTTACTTGCGAAGTAGATAAATCCGGGGAAAAGGAAGATTTGATATGGATTATATAAGAATTGTTGAAGGACTAGACTTTATGAATTGAATTTCCATAAGCTTATATCTTGAGATGCTGCATATATATTAATAAAATTATGAATTCATATTATGGACTATATTAATTGTAATAGATGGGTATCATTGAGTTCTCAAATTTAATATATTGAAAAATGAGGGTTTTTTTGTTTTCTTGTTGATCAAAAACAAGTTTATCTGTTTGCTCTTTGTTAACAAGATCATCCACAAATAATTCGGTACCGTGCACCTAGAGCCTCCCCAAGTATTCGTAAATTCAGGAAACCTGTTGATGTTCTTCTTATGAAAACTCCTAACCTTGCAAACTCTGGAGGTGATGGAAAAAGCGTTTTACCGCTGGGACTTGAGTCTAGGTGTATGGGTGATGACATGGAAGGAATCAGGTAAGATGCCAACATCTTCTAAAATGTGCATTTTAGATCCCTCTGAAACATACCGTTTCATTGTATTATAAAGCCTGCATTTGGCACTACAATTATTTAGGTTAATAATTCCTTCTAAATTGGTCCAAGTGATGTAGAAATAAAACAAATTTCTAATTCCCATGTTCTGTAATTTTAATGTAGAGTTAGTTCTAGAAAAAAATGTTGAAATTTGATAAAAGAAAATCAAATTATTGAAGACATTTTTGTTATTGGTTTGATTTTAATTTTAAAAACCTGAGAATCTAATTCTAGGATTTTAGTTTTAACTTTGGATTTAAGTAACAGAATATGATGGCCTGAAAGTTTATAGGTGTTCTTAACCTGTAATTCCATTCTGACTAAAGTTACAATAGTTCACCAGATTTTCAAGGACTGTGGACCTAATTCATTTAAATTGAATGGTTGGGGTCTACATAACATTAGATGTTTCAATTTTGCATTAGAATAATTATTTTAATAAAAATAGTGCATATTTATACTGACTCAAAAGAGAAAAGAAAGTAAATTTCCTGAATAGAGAAAAACCATAGTATTTTATGCCCCTGATCTGCATAATATACTATCTGTTAATTACTTTTAGAATCAAAATAACTCGTGAAAGTAACAGATTGTGAAAAATAATCATGATTTGATGCTAAAAGTTCTTCACATATTTTTAGGTCAAATTTATCATTTCTTTCTAATACATATTTCTAGTTAATAGAAAATTAGTATTTGTAATAATGGAGATATCAGCTTTAAGTTATGAAATATTTCATAGTGTATAGGTAAAGTATTTTGTTTGATATTTTATTTTAACTGTCTTGATTACATATTGGGTGCGGAATGCAAAATTCCTAACTTTAGTCCTGTTTTAATCAACATTGCATTGATGTATGTCTTTGACCTTTTGACAGCTAGTCACTTTAGATGGTTCAGTAAGAAAACGTAAACAGTAGTTTGCTCCTTACATTCAAGAATGTTTAGTTGGGTGAATGTGAAATGGAAAAGATTAATATGTAACTAATGAAGTTTTGAAAATTGAGAGTACAATTAAATAATTGTATGAATAATAGTAGTTAAAAACAGGTTTTGCTTAAATACTTATTTCCTTCCTTTTGGCCCCCTCCCCCATCAAAAGATTGATGAATAGCCTACTGTTTGTAGCTTCAAGTCCAATCTCAATATTTCCCCCCAGCAAATAAACAACATTTTCTTTTCCGTTAATGACCTGAAGGTTGTATCATTAAAGGACAAAATTAGACTTTCAGTTTTGGACCAAGATTATTTTTAAGTAGTTTTGTTTTGTGACATTTCATAAAAGGTTTGCCTTACTTGATTAATTTTGCTCATGTGTCCTAAGGGGAAAAATGAAATGAAATCTCCCTCTGGTTTATTAGGCTTGTGGATTTTATTAACTGAAATTTTGATGTTTATTCAAAAAATATTCATAAGTGCAGAATATAGTTCACTATCTTTTGGTGTGGCGAGATATATTTTTATTACTGGTAAGTGAAGAATCATTTTTCAGGAAAATGTCACCATGCCCCAATTATTGATTGTTTCGAGACAAAATGATAAATATTATCACACTGTAGAAAGGGTAACTAAACATTATTAGAAATCAGTTTAGAAAGTGTGGAAAACAAAAATGCCACACATAGTGAGCTTTAGAGCACGGTTGATAAAAATTACAGAATGTCTCAAAAAAAATTTAAAACATTGAAAAAAATAACTGAAATCTGAGTTGTTTCATTAATTTCATTGTGCAGTTTTAAATACAGGATGACTGTAGAATTAATAGAAATTTTGTAATATTTCCCCAAAAGAGAATAATGTAGTTTAGCTAATAAGCACATTGTGTAAGTCATAAACAAGTGTAAGACAGTGTTCAGAGTTTTAGTTTAAATTTATTTAATAGAAATATTCATTTTATGTGCTGATTTTCATTTGTATAAGGATGTGGCTGAGTCACTTCTTTTTTCCTGGTAAGTAATTAGTGCTATTATACCATTTTGTCTCCAAGAATATGAAACAGTGCCATCTGTACTTCTATACTCTACCTGTGTAAACAAGCCAATTCACATTTGTGTAATATATTTAACTGACAAAGATGATCCAAAGTGCATTATGGAAGGAGAAAGAATGAAATCTGAAAGAGTGCAGTGGATGGGCATTTGTCCTTTCACCATCCTTACATTTGGGGGGTTATGTCCTCAGCTGCCTAAGGCCTTGTGCTTTGAAATTCCTTCCTATACCTTGCCATTTGTCCATCTCTCCATTAAGATTTTCATTATTTTGTTTCATATATTTCATACAACATGGAAGAAGATAATTTGACCTATCAAGTTTATGCCAGCTCTCAGAGCATTCCCATCGAATCCATTTCCCTACTTATTTCCCTACATCCTATTCTCTCTCACTTGCCCACTAGCTCTCCCCCACCCACCCGATTCTCCCAGCATCTACCCACCATGGGTGTAATTTGCAGTAGCCAATTTGCTTCCCAGCACATCTGGTCATGCCAAAGCCTGGATTAGTTGACATCTCAACATGGAATCCAGTAAATTTGAATTCAGTTAATTTAATTAGTCTAGAATTAGAAATCTCACATCAGTAATGGTAATCATGAAAGTGCTGGACTGAGTATATAAAACATGAGAGTTAATGGCCCAGGCCTGTGAGACAAGATAATAATAAAAAAACATAGTGCAGAAAGTACATTCAGTAATTAATGTACCAGGATAGTATTGCCTAAGTCAGCAACCGTGAACTGATCATGCACCAGTAGATAATTAGGATAAAGAGTAGGAGCTATGAACATTGAAACTGACATTGGAGACAGGCAAGCTGCAATCAGAGGAGGAGTCAATCTAGTCAGTCAAACTCGATTACCTATCTTCAGCCCAGTCTATATAAGGAATGTTTATTCACAACACTTGAGCCAAGTTGGAGATCAGAAAATAGAATGGTACAAATGATTTGACAATAGGATTATGATCTGTAATTGTGGAAAGAATGACCACAACATGATAGAATTTTACATTAAAGTGATGTAGTTTTGTTTGAAACCAGGATTTTCAATCCGAAATAAGGAAACTGCAAAACTAGTGCCTTAACTGGAATCAGATGGTTCATCCAATTTTATTATTATTGATTTGATAAACTAAGTGGCTTTATAAACATCTAACACAGCAATTAAGAGTTAATCTCATTACTCCAGACCTGAAGACAGGCACAGACCAATATTCCATTGATATACAACCATTAGGCACCCCAAGGTGCTTCAGAGAATATATAGCCAAACTATATAAGGTGATATTAAGGGAGACATCCAAAAAGCTGAAAAAGCCAA
Source organism: Rhina ancylostomus (assembly GCA_030265395.1). Lineage (NCBI taxonomy): Eukaryota > Metazoa > Chordata > Chondrichthyes > Rhinopristiformes > Rhinidae > Rhina > Rhina ancylostomus. The sequence continues at coordinate 39,118,585 of JARFYF010000119.1, read as the reverse complement.
GTTTTAAAGCATGTCCTAATGGAGGAAAGAGAAAAATTGAGAAGGTAATCCCAGAGCCTTTGCAACTGAAAACATGGCAACACAATTAGTGGTATTAAATTAAACATAGCTCAGAAGGGCTGTATTGGATAAGTGCAGACACTTCAAATGATTAATAGGGCTGAATAAAGTTCATTGCAATCAACATTCATATAAAAGCTGCTGTATTTTGTAACAGTGTTGCTGAGAAGAAGCTTATTAATGAGAAATAGGAGGGGATCCAGGCCAGATCCTTGGGGCATACCAGTGGCAATAATGTGGGTGTGGGAAGAGAATTCATTGTTAATGATTCCCTACCTACAGCTGAATACGTAAGAGGGCAACTGAGAAAGTGAAATCCTGTCCACAGCATGATGATGTAGAGACTTTGGAGGAGGATGGTGTTGCCAACCATGTTTAAGACCATGTAGGGATCAATTACCTTTGTCAGTTTATGCATGTCACTAAAAACCCATCTGATTCAGTGATCACATTTGGGGAAGGAAATCTGCTGTCCTTGCCAAGATTGGTCTGCACGTGTCTCCAGGTCTGGAGTAAAGAAGTTGACTCTAAATTGTTGTGTGAAATGTTTAACAAACCACATAGGTTATCAAACCAATAATAATAAAATTGGATGAACCATCTGATTTCAGTTATGGCACTAGTTTTATAGTTTTCTTATTTCAGATTGAAAATGCTGGCTTCAATCTGAACGACATCACTTTAATATAAAATTCTATCATATTGTGGTTATTCTTTCCACAATTACAGATCATAATCCTTCTCTAAAGTCATTTGAAACATTTTATTTTTTTAATTCCAACATGGTTGACAATTGCCGTGAATAAACATTTCTCATATAGTCTGGGCTGAAGATAGATAATAGAGTTTGACTGACTGACTAAATTGACTCCTCCTCTGATTGCAGCTGGCCTGTCTTCAATGGCATTTCCAATGTTCATAGCTCCTGCTCTTTACCCCAATTATCTACTGGTGCATGATCAGTTCATAGTTGCTAACCTAGGCAGTACTATCCTGGTACATTAATTACTGAATGTACCTTCAGTATTTTGTTTCTTTATTATCGTCTTGTCACATGGACCTAGGCTGTTAACTCTGATGCGAGGTTTTGTCTGAGTTAAATTCATGGGGTCATTTTATTAGTTTAATGTTCTGTTGAGAATTGTAAATTGTCCTTCAAGAAGATTCTGCAATTGTTTTTGAGCTTTTTATCTCAAAAGAGTATTTCCTGTTTAACCATTTGGCAGTTGGGAAGATAATTCCACAGAGCCTGCTCCAACATTCAGTCTTGAAATCATTGGCTTTGTTTTCATGCATGATCCCAACAATCCTTGATTGCTTTGTAGTGCAAAAATCTGTCTCAGCCTTGAATGCATTTAATGACAGCATCCATGACTCTTTGGGTTAGAGATTTCTAAATTTTCCAAGTCTCTTAGAGAGGTTCCCAATTTCAGTCTTAAGTGGTGGATCACTTATCTTGAGGCCACGTCCGATGCACTTTCCAGTGAATGAGGCCAATGATCTATGGTCTTACATACATTTAAATTGGTTGTCTTGATTTGCTTGAAATGCAGTAGGTGTCTGGAAATGATATTAAGGACATTGTTAAACAAAATAGTTTATTTTTGTCACTCCTGAGCCATTTTTCCTTCTATCCCCCTGTTGGCCAAAAGTTCTTATGAACCTTTGTGCTCTGCACCAGCAAGAATCCATCTGCACAATGTGCCAAGAAGAATAGGGAGTCTTTCATAGAGATCCTAGGCAGACAAAAACATTATCAATAATTGTCATAACACAAGGAAACAAAAAGGCATCACACCTTGATACAGCTCAGATTGATCAGGAAATTAAAAACCCATGAGATACGAGGGATTCTGGTAAGTTGGATTAATAATTGGCTTTTCTAGAATATTATTGACTGAAGGGGCTGTATGCAGTGGGGTTCCACAGAGTTCAATACCGAGTCCATTGCTTATAAGTGTTATATATTAATGATTTAAATGTAACTATAGTAATAATGATTGAGACATTAAATGCAAGTTTTCTTTTCCAGGTAAACAGCACTCCTATCTTTCAAATAGCTAGAATGCATCAATTTATGCTGTAATTTTATGCCAGGCCCCTTTGTGACCAAAAATAAAAGACTAGAGATCAATATGCCTTTGGCCCATTCTTCCAATCATTGGATTTATCAAAAGCAAGTTGAGACAAAATGAAAACTCCCATCAATAGTTCCCAAACTGTTCACAGCTCCATTGAAGTTGCAGCATAAATCTGCATACAGCCTAAACTTTTCTCTGATTATTTTTATTTCCCATCATTAAAAAGGTTCTTTTTTGATTCATCCAATTCAGCATATGAAGCTGTGTTAATGAGCTTAAAAGAAAGATCTGCAGAGCCCACTTCTATTTGAGTCTGTTTGAACTTCACTAATAACCAATCTGGCAATACTAATACCAAAATAAGGAAAATCTAGGCTTCCATCTGGAGGATTATGAGCAAACATTCTTGTATTTCTATTGTTTGACTTAGTGCAATTGATGTTCTACTACTTTCTATTTTTATGCATGTATTCAAACTTCCAGGCAATTAAGTGTATTATACATTGTCTTCACTTAAAGATTTTGGTGGTTTTTTGACACAAATATAAATCCATTGTGCAGATATTTTGTTGCAATTCTAAAAACCTCAAATGAGCCATTGTACACAAATAAAACATACTCTAATTAGATCCTTGACTAGAAGTTCCTCCTCATATTTCAACTGCAATCAAGCAGTTAATAGGTTGACAGAACATTAAAGTCCTATTGCTAGCTGAAGTTCATGCTTACTTGCAGCTGTTGGAAGATTGTGGGAGTCGATAATGATTTGACCACAAATACTGTTTACAACACTTTAAAAATGTTGTTTGTAGAGTAGAGAGATGCATTTTCCATATAATCTTGAAACTAAATTATATATGTGATACTAGTATGGCTATTTCCTTATACATTTTAAAATTATTTTGTCCAAATCATTTACATTCATTAAAATGCCTATGTTAGATACAATATTTGTATGGAACTCTGACTACTCCCAACACGAAAGCAGGTAAAGCAGGTCTTAAACATTGCAGTATGGTTTGGAAGAACCAATTAGCTTTAACTCAGTAATTTCAATAAATTATTCTATTTGCTTTTTTACAAATTAACCCCACCAGAAGAACAAGATCGCACTTTGTTTAATGAGATGCTTAACAGTGACCATTTGCTGCTTTTGACCCACAACTATTGCTTCCAGACAAAGTGTGATGAGTAGTCTGCCTATCTGTTTAGCAAACTTTGTCATGTCTGGAACAAACAGTTTTTTCATTTTCTGTTTATAGTTGGAGCACATATATTACACACTTTGGGAACCAAATTAGTCAAAATCATTGCATATTAATTTTAAAGAAATCTAACATTGTCCTCATTCATTTCTGCATGTTTATCTTTAAGCTTTTTTTTTAATATGCACAAGCTAGTCTTGATTATTGGAATTTCCCCATCTGTACATTTTCCTAATTATATGCATCTAGAAAGCAGTAAAACTCCATTAATCCAGCATGCTTGGAACTGTAATGATTCTGGACTAGCAGATTTTACAGTCTATCAGATGCTATTCTATTAATGTTCTGACATGTACTTAATTTATTTTTTCTTTAAATGTTACGTGATAGAATAATAATTTTCCCAGTGAATCCAATGAGTTTAAAGAGAGAATGAGATAAAAGGCTCTGGTAAGTTTAAAGGGACTGTGGGAAACAGAACCAGGTCAGTTTAAAGAGAGCCAGGAACTGGGGCCCCAGTGAGTGAATTGAAAGTGTGGCATCTGGGGCGCTGATGAGTAGGAACAGAGCATGGGAATTGGCACCCCAGTGAATAGGAAAGGGTCCGAGTGAGTGGATGGGGAATATAGGAAATGGGGCTCTGGCAAGTTGATGGAGAACATGGCAAGCCTGGTAACCAGATGCTGAACCATCTGAGTTTCTGAATAGTCAGATAATGGATTATCAGAGTTATACTGTGTCTGACCAAATTAGTTTCTTTGAAAAGAAAATACTTATATTACTGCATTTAATTTAGTAAAACCATTTCAGTAAATACAGTGATTTAAGTGTTGGCTTATGACTCACAATTTATCATGTTGAAACAAAATGAATCAGAGAATATTGCAACAAAACTTGTGGATACAGTTATTCCCTTCTGGCTATGTTACAAAAATAACCATTCCAATAACAACATGAAATTGTACAGTACTGTATTCTAAAACCATTTCATAGAACATTTGTTACAGTTCACAGGGTGGGTGACCAAAAGAAGGATTTTCTCAAAGTGGAGAAAAGCAGAGGCAGAGAGTGTTAGACAAAGGGTAGTAATAAAGCAACAAATATTGGGGATATACAAAAGGTCAGAATTGTGGCACTTGGAAGGTTATAAATCTGATGGACGTTTTAGAAATAGATGGGGCAGGCCATGTAGGCTAATGAAGGCTTTCATGTGAGCCAATACACATCAGCAGGGATATTCAAGGGTGACGGATGAACAAAAATTGGTGAAAATTAGGATATGTGGTTAAAATTTGGATCAGTCCAGGAGCGCACTGATACAGTGGATACTCCATAGGAAACAAGATATTGATATTTTAATAATCGATGTATGAATGGAGGTAGGCAATGTGCAGATAACAGTAAAGCAACCCCTCCCTTCGATGCAACATATCTGCTGAAACTAATTTTTACTTCCCACAAATCTCCTGGGATGGTTTTGAGGTAGAGGTTAAATTTTTTTTTTAAATCCTTCCTCCATTCTCTGATTAAATAGAAGGCGGCTTTCCATTTTAGCCCTTCCACAGGAAGATGGTTGGTCATCTGAATATTATAATAAGGTTACTGCATTTAATATAAGTCTTTCTACTAACTTTTGTTCACAATATTTCCAAGGCCATTTGAAGCCTGACAGAAGAACTGAATCCAAAAGGTTGAGTGCCTTTATTGCATTACTGGGGCCAGCAGGATCAGGGATATTTCTACTTGGCCCAAATCTCATTCCTTCAGCATATCCAACCCAATCTCCAAAAATTGTCTTCTCCCCCAACCACCATTTGCATCCCTAAACAAACCATCTTCTTTCCCTGACCAGCATCTGCTCCAAAGCTGTACAATATTTGAGAAAGCCAATGTTCTAGGTTTCCAGTGTTAGCTGCACATGGAACTAGCTTCCAGACTAAAATCCAAGCCAGAATGACAATTATTTCA
>JARFYF010000119.1:39056056-39071449 GCA_030265395.1 Rhina ancylostomus | reverse complement strand
AATTTAGTATTGTATAATGCAAAAGGATTAATAGATAATCTAGTGGTCAAGCCGTTTTAATAGAACAATGATCACAATACAAATTTTATGTAAATTGGAAAGTGATTTAGTTCGGCTTGAAACTAAGGTTTTAAAATGAATAACACAAATTACAAAGATAGGTGTGAGTTGGTTATGATAGATTGGATAATTACATTAAAGGATATGACAGTGAACTATCAATGGTTAATATTTGAAGAATTAATGCATAGTTTACAAGTTTATGACTGATCCAGTGACAGATATAGAGAAATCTAAGGTAGTGTTAGATCTAAGGAAAAGGTGTTTAATTTTCCCAGAAAAAGCAGTAAGCCTGAGAGTAGGAAACATTTCAGAATTCAACAAGGTGGACTAATGCAAAGGAGGATAAGGAAAATAAACTGAAAGGAATTAGTAATGCTAAAAATATTAGTTATGAAGAAACTAATGGGACTGAAAGGCAATAAATCCCCTGTTCCTAATGAGCTGTATCCTCAGGATTTGAAGATGGCTACAGAGGTAGTGGACGCACTTTTTTTTTTAAATAGTTCTGAAAAATTGGAAGGTAGAGAATATCCCACTATTTCGGGCAGGAGGAGGAGAGAAAACGGAACTACTGACCTGTTAAACTTGAATCAATATTGAGGAAATGCTGGAATCTATTATTAAGGAAGTGGTAATGGAGTAGTTGGAACATAATAAGATTGGGAGAGTCAACATAGATTCATGAAAGAGAAATCATGTTTGACAAATTTTGTTAGTGTTTTGAGCTTGCAACTAGCAGAATAGATTAAGGTGCCAGAGGAGAGATCATAAAACAAAACTGGAGTGCATGATATTTGGGGTATTATACTGGGATGGACTGAGTGGGAATTAATAGGTCATTTTTTTGGGTTGGGAGACTGTTAGTAGTGTTGCAATGATTGATGCTAGTGCCTCAGTTGTTTGCAGTCTATATGAATGATTTGTAAAGGGCTTATCAAGTTTTCCTAAGATAGGTAGTAGTCTGTTTCTTGAGAAAGCTGCAGAGTCTTTGGGATGTAGTCAGGTTAAACACGTAGGGAAGGATATACCATATCTAATTGTCCTTGAGAACATGGTAGTTAGCCATCTTCTTGAGCTGCTGGTGTAAGTGTTGTTTTGAAGGGAGTTCGGGTATTTAGACCCAGTGACAATGAAATAGCTGTAATACATTTCCTAATTAGGAAGATGTCACTTCAAAAGGAACATGCTGATGGTGGTGTTCCCGTGTGCCTTTGCCCTTGTCCACCTTAGAAGTGGTTGTTGAATGTTTGGGAGGTGCTGCTAGAATAGCTTATGTGAGTATCTGCAGTGCATTTTGTAGATAGAAGTAGTCATAATGTACCAGGAATCCTGATGTTATGGGAATATCCATCTGCAACAGGTAGATTAATGAGGATGAACTCAAGTAGGTTTATCCCTTGTGTTGGTTCATTTGCCACCTGTTGCAAACTTGGTCTGGCTACTATATTGTTCAGGGTTTGTTAACTAATGCTGCTGAACTACTCTTAGTGATGGATGTCGAAGTCCTGTGTCCAGTTTACATTGTGTGTGCTTATTCCTCTTAGTGCTTCCTCCGATTGTTATTTATTATTGAGGACTGACTTGTTAGTTGAGGGACAATGGTGGGTGTAAACAGCAGAATGATTCCTTGCCTATGTTTGACCTTGTGCCATAAAACTTGTGGTCCAGTGTCAATGTTAATACTCCTGGGGCTACTCATTCTTGATTATATATCATTGTATTTTGATTCCAATTAGTTTGTACTGTCAGTAGGACTGGATGTATTCAGGAATTGTGATGGAAGTGTTATGATATTGGCTGTAAGGTATGATTTATTGAATATGATTATGTCAGGCTTTTACTTGACTAATCATATTTAATGAATCATACTTTGTAGAGCTGTACAATTTAGACACCAGTCATCAGATCTTCATGAGAAGGATTGTGTAAGACTTGTTGTCTTTGATGTATCTGAGTCCGATGTCAAGGACAATAGCTGGTGGTCCATCCAGTTTTGAGTATGGAAACAATGATTTCCAGTAAAATTTGGAGACTATTAGAATTGGTGTCATGGGATAATGGAAAAGAATCCCGCTGGTGGGAATTATATCTAGTACAAAGTAAGATGGTTGTTTCAGCCATTTGTCTCATTCATGTGACAATGTGACAGGAATTCCATGGGGCAGTGTCATGGGGGCAATCACCTTTAGTTGTTTCATCTTAAAGATCAGAAGTGGGGATGATTGCATAGTGTTTGGTTCCTTTCTTGCCTCCTTGGATAAGCTGTGTATGTCAACATTTACAAGCCTGGACAATATTTGGGTTTGGACTGATGAGACTCGAGTAACACTTGAGCAGCTAGGGCCAGCCAGTGACCATCTGCAACAAAAGGGAGTCTGCCACTGCCCATTGATATTTCGGAGCATTGTGTTTGCCAGATCCTCTAGCAGAAATATCTTCGGTTTCACCATTGACCACAAAGTATAGATACGTAATCACTGTGACATTGAACAGTAGAGGCATTATGTTTTCTTCACTGAAAGATTTGCCTTCTGTCTTCCCACTAATTATAAAGTGTTGGACAGCAGTGTGATGGAACACATTACATTTACTTGGATGAGTACAGCTCCAGTAGCAGTCAATCTCCCTCATTCAGTGCAGTACAGTCTGTTTGATTGGCAATCCATCCATCATCTTGAATGTTCATTCCTCCTACCATCTGCTCATTATAGTTGCAATATGCAACATGATGCTCTGCAGTATCTCAAGAATTTTTTTGACAGTTCCACTGCCCCCCCCACCAAGCCTGGAACTTACATCATCCAGAGTGACAAGGGCAGCAGACATATGGGAACATCGGCATCACCTGCATATCCCTTCCAATTGCACATAGGGTCAAAATCCTGAAACTTGCTCCCTATTATATAGGAGTACCTTCAACACGTCTGTAGTGGTTCAAGAGGATCTTTGTCACTTCTCAAGGATATTTAACAATGGCTATTGAATGCTGGCTTTGCTACCAATGCCCAGGTTGCACAAAGAAAAATACATTGCAAGCTCCCTCTTGTTAGAGTTGGTCACTACCTGGTCTTTACAACATACAAAAAAGATATTTTGACCAACTGAATCTATGCCAGCTCACAGAGCTATTGCGTTCTCCTAATTTTCATCTGTAACCGATTCTTTCCACATCCTCATCAGTTTCCTCAGAATCTACCACTTATGTGCACACTAGGGGCAATTTGCAGTGGCTTATTAACCTATCATTCCGCATGTCTTTGGGATGTGGGAAGAAACCAGAGCACCGGGGATATGGTCACAGGGAGAATGTGCAAACTCCACACAGATAGCACCAGAGGGCAGGATTGAGTTTGGGTTACTGGACACATGAGGCAGCAGCTCTAGTAGCTGCGCCACCCTTTTATTTTCTGTATTAAATGTATTATTACTGTAAAAAGATGTCTTTTTGTCATTTTACTTTCAGTTGATTAGATCCTAAACTCCGTTCCCTTTCTAAACTCCTCACAGTTTGTTAAATTTTCCCTTCTTGACTATGTAAAATGATCATATGTGGCATGATGCAGTTTATCATGTTCCTGGGAAGAATGATTCATCCTGTGAGGAGAGTTTGAGTAAGATGCACCATTTACTCTCTTGTGTTTGGAAGAATGAGAGGTGTTTTCATTGAAATATGAGATTCTAAGGAAGCTTGCTACAATAGATGGCAAGAGGCTATTTATCCTTGGTGGAATATCTTGAACAAGAAGCCAGTGATTCAGGATATGGAATTGATTGGAGGTTGCATATGAGAAACTTCTTTTTCTGTTAATCTTTGGACTTCTTTACCCCAAATTAGTGTAGATGCTTAGTTTTTGGGTATAGTTGAGGCTGAGACTATTATTGTTCTAGGTATGGTGGGTCAGTAAAGAAAGCAAAGGGTGTGAAGATTGTGCAGGAAGGTAGCTCTGAGGTCGGGTATGCCATGATATTGAATGGAAGTGCAGATAACTATTATGTTTTGCTATGTTAAACACACTACAAATATGGTGTTACAACAAAGTGGATTTTTGCTTTTGAATGAACGTTTGTCATTTCAAGAGCTCTTAACACAAAATAAATTGTGTTAAATGTATTTTGTTACTGTAAAAAGATGCTGCTTTTATCATTTTATTTTAGTCTTGCATAGTTCTACCAAATTTTAATCATAATTCTATTGTCAAAAGAGTACATGATTAATTCACTATTGTCAACAGGTAAAATTTTGTTGCTTTTGATGGTTTTCCATTCCTCTCATTTGTTGTGATCAGAAGTAAAAACGTGTTAACAAATAATTAGGTGGATTAATGTAAAATATATAATTTTCTTCTTTGTACTTTATGAAATAATAAACAATACCTTTCTAATTTCCCAGGTAAATACTAGATCTGAGAAGGCACTCCTAACAATAGGTTAATAGGTTCTTTTATATATTTCCTCATTAGAGTCATTGGTCATCTGGTTTACAACTTCTGAAGAATTTATGAATTGTAGGTATGCACCCAGTTGTATACTTGTTGAGCCCTCAAATTTTAATCAAGATAGAAGAATTCAAAATGTATTTTCCAAAATGCAACAAAGTTGCCAGTTATATAAATGTATAATTCATGTGTATTTCTATACTTCAACACTGTTGAATGCATCATTTGTCACTTTGTTTTAAAACTATTTGACTGAACCAACTGTTTTCCAGAATTAACAAATAGATGGATGAATTTGCAGTTTAAAAATATTAGCAAATGATACATTTTTGCATAATCTGAAAATGATTTGACAAAGCTGTTTTGATAACTCTTGACAATTTTATGTAGCTCAGTTATTAGAATGCATTGTAGCTATTAAAGTCTTCAGACAAATAATTGTCATAAGTTGACTGACTGAATCCTAACAAGAGGGAGAAACTAATAAACCCCTCCCCTTTGAAATTTCCTGTATTAAAATTCTTGATTATTTTCAGGATGATGGGGAGCAGGTTGTTGTAGTTGGGGAGAGGGTTTGAGGGTAGTTACGAATTTAATGTTTAAAAAACGAAATATGCACATAGGCTAGTCACTCTGACACAACTAATTTATGGAGCAGGTCATTTGAATAATTGTTGTGGAGGGTATTAAGAAAGTGAGTAAATGAAGCCTAGATGACTTTCTGCTTACTGAAAGTCACCCACTTCAACCTGGGAGAATTCAAAGTTTGTATAAATGTGGAAACAATAAGAAGCAGTTCTGAAAATGGCCATGCATATTTCATTGTGAAACTAATTTTCATTACTGCTACAAAATAATCTTAATTAATGAAAATTATTCACATCTATAGTGAAATTTAATAATATTGTATCAAAGCTTACAAAATCCTCAACAATAAAACAATGCTCAAAATAAATTAGGAAGCATCTGTGGAGAGAGAACATTGGAATAATGTTTCAGATTGATGACCTTTTCATCAGAAATGGGAAAAGCTAGAGATAAAACATATTAAAAAGCAGAGACAACAGAGGTCTCGGAATGGAGGACAGGAGAGATTAATTCATAAAAGAAGTAATAGAATAGGATGAGAGAGGATAAAGGCATTTTTGAATAACAATAGGTGGATCTGGACAAAATATAAACGGGTTGAATAATTTTGGGAAATTATCAGAAGAGGAAAAAAGTGAGCTGAAGAAAAACTGGATTGTGGGAATAGGGGAGGCAGAAGAGCAGTTGTAGCATTTCCTGAAATTACTTGGCATCGTGCCATGAAAAGGGGAATGGGTATTGGTAAAGGTGGAAATTGAACAAGAGTATTGTGGAGAGAATGGTCCCTTCATAATGCTCTAAAGGAAGGGAAAAGGAGGGGTCCAGAGTCACAAAGTTGAACATAGAGATTGGTGAGGTGGAAGCTGAGTATAAGGTATATCCTATTTTTGTTCTGGGTGGGAGGTGAAGGAGTGAAAACAAAAAGTATGGGAAATGGAATAGACATTTGAGAGTCCTGTCAAATATAGTGGAAAAGAACCTACTGTTGTGGAAATAAGAAGCCTGGTCGGAAGCGCTTGTTTGGAAGGGGACATTGTCAGGACACCATTGACGGAGAAATAGGAGAATGGAATGGAGCACTTTATGCAAAGCAGGTTGGGGAGGTAAGGCAATGCCTAGGTGGACAGGTCTTTGAACCATATGATTTGTGTAAACTTGTGGACGAGTATACAGACTGTTCCTGTTCACAGTCTCTCCCACCATCACTTTTAGTGCGAGATTGGCAGAAACACTGAGAAATTCATAAAAGATACACACACGTTCAAAGAAGAAAACACATTTAAGGGAATATGAAGAAAGCAGTAAGTTATAATTTCTGTATAGTTGAAATGGATTTCAACCTTGTCTAAAATTCCCTGATCTATTTTTCTTTGTTTTTCACTCCCTGCAGTTTTTAAAGTTTGCTGCTCCCTAGTATAGGAGGAACAGTTAAAGACTTTTCTTTCCTCAGGAGAAAGGCAGGTCTGGTATTCGTGTGACCAGAGTTGGCAGGAACCGAGGCGGTGGTACCTCTCTGACTTAATTCAGCATTCAAATTTATCTCTGGGTATATGCTTCTGAATTTCATGAAATAATTCTTAGTAATCATCTTCTATTTATGCCCCTCCCTCCCCCAAGTCTGGTCTCGCCCACAAGTGGAAACATCTCCAGATTTATCAATCCTTTCCATAATCTTAAAGACCTTTATCAGATCCCTTTAATAGAGAAGAGTCCAGCCTATTCTGTTTTATATTTATAATCTTCCAATTTTTGTATCATTCTGGTAAACCTTTTCTACATCAACTCCAGTTTTCTATTTTTACTAATAAATTAATGGAGACCAGAACTGTTCCCAATCCTGCAGTCTGTTTAACAAAGGTTTTTCAAATTTAACATCTTTGCTTTTCAGTTCTGTCCCTTGAGAAATGAACACTTTTTCAGTAGTATAGAGTAATTAATAGACTTTTTTGGTCACTTGTGTAGAAATTAAAAATAAAGCCTAACTTGTGATGTGAAATATGTTTGCAGCATCAGAAATTCTCTTATAAAGAAAGAACTATTCAGTTGCCTAGTTCATTAACATTTAGTTATGTCTAAAATTATTACTTTTGCACAACATAAAATTGTCTTGGGCAATTGTTATACATCAATAAAAACTGTGTTGTAAAAATTCTCCATAAATGATAAATTAGGCTACAAAAAGACATGGGACTTTTTTATCGTCTAGCTAGTAAAAGTGTCATCATAAATCATGGTAGCAGCTGTTTGTTCTAATTTGGATGATAAATTGCCCCTTGCCACAGGGGCATCATGCTCATAGCTGTCCAGTGGACCTGACCATGCTCCTATTCTCTAAAGAAGAGGGAAAGGTAATGGTCAGACTTAATTCTGTTGAGACTTCAATAGACTTTTTAGTTGCTTGTGTGGTATTGTAATCTTATTTCGGGTCAAAGTCTTGAAATGAACTTGCAGTGGATGTGTCACTTTAGTTGTATTGGAATATATGTTACTATGCCATGGAACCATGAACTTTGCACTATGATTGTTAATCTTTCAAAATACTTACATGTCTCATATTATTGGTTAGATTTCTATTGGTATGAAGAAGATCATTTAAATACATCTCCTTTCAATCCCCAACCACTTTAATGTTTATTTTTGATTGGAAAATCTAAAGTAAATGCATTTTAATTATCAGGATATTTATTATAAATTCAGTTGTACAAGAAAGCCAATTTTAAATATAACCGCATAGTAATTTGAACCTTTGTCTATAATATCCATATTTAACACCCTATCCTGCATGAGCACCAGATTCTTTATTTTTTTTGGCTGAAAATTCCTCTGCCCTTTCCAGTATTTTAGATCTTTTTACACCAGAATTTAGTTTTGTGGCTCTTGTGCACCACTTGCTGCTTTTGCAACACTACAATGCATTTCTTGTTTTGGAGAAAACTAAATGGCCTACTTGAGCAACTTGACCAGAATATTTCACTTTGATCATTCTTGTAGTTATAGTTAGAAATTCTGAGTTTTGTTAATTGCTGTTCTAAATTATTTAAATATTTAATCTTTTAAGATTGCAAAGTTTCTTTCTTCTTTAACTGTAACAATTTTGCCAGCTTTCATTTTCCCTTCCTTTGTTCACTGCTTTATACTTGTGTGTATTAAATATCATTTTTATTAGTCCACCAATTTAAATCTTGTATTGTGTAATTTGAACTGGTCCCACTATTAGTTGTATTCTTAGAGGTGTATGGAACTGTTTAAAGCATTGTACTTTTAAAAGTGTGGTCCAATATGAACATTTTGTTTCTAGAAATTCCTTTTCATGAGCCCAAAAACTGATGTCTTGCAGTTGAAAATTGGCTTAACCCATTATATGGCAACATGTCCTGGAACTAATCATAAGATGACTCCTGATTTTTTTTTTGATAGAATGTTTACTTACCCTAAATCTTTTTTCCCCTGTGTAAAACTACCCTCCTCCACCCTTTGATTTACATCATCAGTAAGGACAAAACAGAACATGCATTCCACTGAGATTTTGAAACTCAATAGTCTGAAAAACAATAGTTTTGCCTCCAGCACTACTGGGCTTTTCAAACTCCTTTTCCCCTGAAATTGTATTCTTTAAAGAACAAATACTCAAAATACAAATCACACCAGGGTGAAAGAGTGTGTCCTCCTATGACTTCAGATACATTCTCACACATCATTCGATTGGTATGCTCTCCCCACTCCAGTTATTATGGCATGTATTCATTCTGTAGCTGGAGGAATGTTGGCTGCAGAGAACATGCCTGTGAGTCTAAATGCTGGAGTTTGCAAAAACTTGCAATGGATCCACAAAGTTTCTTTTGCCAAAACTGACATTGTCTGTTTCATTACAGCACTACACAAAGAAAGTAGACAACACTGCTCCGTGAACCTCACAATTGAACATTTTGATCTTCATGTAACCTCATAAGGCTGATCCACAACACTTTTTAATGTTACTGAAAGGTATAAAAGTAATTTCTAACCCTTTGTTCATAAAATTTTATCTTCTTTGTGTAATGTAGCCCCATTCACAATTGGTGATGAAGGCCAACTATTCAGTCTTGAAAAAAATCAAGTAAAATACTGAATAATAAAATATGATAGAAAACAAATAGATGGAAAATAAGCTTATGAAGAGAAAGTGTATGTGTTCTCTTTTTATTAAAACTTGGAAAATTAAAATCATGGATTGACTAGTTTCTTTGTCAATATTAACTTATGGATGGCAGATATTTTCAACAGGCCTCTTACAAACAGTAAGAAATGCAACATGTCTGGATTGGATGTTTATATCTACTGCAGTGCTATTTTGGAGAATATAAAGGTAAAAATTATATTTATTTCTTGTGATTTGCAAGAGTTAGTTGACAAAGAATTCTGTTGGGGAATGTTCTAAACTACTGTTTATAATTTTTTAATTTATTAAAAGTTAGTTGGATTGGATGTTTGCTGGAACAATGATGATTACCAATGCCGTTTACCCATCTGATTATAATGAGGAAACCTTATTAACTCTGAGTTTCCAGCATCAAAACCTCCAGTAACTCAAAACTGATCTTTTTAAGCTAAAAATGTAACAGTTGAAATTACAAGTTATTGATGGTCTCCATTAATTACATCATGTACTTTAAATTAATTGAGGAAAGGGCACATCTAGTCACCTCCTGGCTTTTTGGAAATGATGGTACTAATCCAAGGTGTATCATGTTGTATGATGGAAATAAAAATTTGATGTATCTTTACAGTTCAATTTGGGTGAATTATTTGTATATCAGCTGTATTGAAATACAAGACTTAATTTCTATGGGCAATATGTCACAAAGTGCTTTAGATAGAAATTATTTAATGGATTGTGTCTATACAGTAAGCAAGTACTGTGTTGTGATTAATTAATAAGCTGGTGCTAGAGGCCAGGGAATCAGAAGTTGTCAAAGTCGTGGTGGGCATGCGAGGTGTCCCAGATGTAGGTGGGAATTGACTGGACAAGGGGAGACAGGATAGACACAAGGTATGAGGAGAGAAGTTCAGTGAGGCAAGAGCTGGCAGAATCTGTAGGCCTATCAGGACAATCCCGTTTGTAGATCGTGGGTTTCTGGTTCCATCTCCTCTCCCCATTATCACCTTCTTTATTTATCAGATTCCAGCACTGGTAGCCCTTTGTATTCCTGTTTATCACAGTCCAGTAGCTGTCTCCAACCTTCAACCCCTCACCCCCCACCTTGCTCTTATCAACCTCCAATTGATTTACTTTTCTCTTTGTCTGCCTCCATCTATCATCCACCTGCCACTGTCTCCCAACACCACTCACCTCACCTACCTGGCACAATCTGCTTCTTATCTTTCACCCCTCCTTAGTACACCAATTACCTCGATATTTCTGTCCTGCCATTCCCCTTCTCTTCTTTATCCTGGCCATCTCCCCACTCTACTCTCAGTCCTGATGCAAGGTTTCAACCTGAACTGTTAGCAATTCCTTTCTCCCCCCACAGACGCTACTTGACCGCGGAATTCCTCCAGCAGGTTCCTTGTTGCTCCAGCTTCCAGCATCTGCGGTCTTTTGTGTCTCCATTGATTTTGAACAGCTATACTGATAAGCAGTATTGATAGAGATCACAGCATTTCTGAACCAGATACTGCTGTCTGTTCTCTGATGATTTGTGTGGTGGTAGCCTGCTTCGTATGGGAGCATGGAAGGCTTCATTACCGAAAACAGTGCTGAATAACCCCACCCCAACCTTCCCACCATGGCAGCCTGTGTGACAGTGCATGAATGGGACAACAGATACAAGCAAATTGATTTCTTAAATCAAGGATAAACCCACTGTTGCTGTTTTATTTTGATGACCCCAATTTGGTGGTAGGGCAAAGCATAACAACCAGAAATGGGCAAAGTCTAATTTATAGACTTTAATGTGTAGAACAGATGTGGAAAGATAAGAAATACCAGATTATTTTCATTATGCTGAAATTGAAGCTTTCATTCCTATTACAAGAATCTTGGACCGTAATTTCACTGCATTTTCTCAGCACTTTAAATTTGATTTTGAAAAAATTGTTGAAGTTCCATGTTAGCTTGACTGACTTGCTCAGAAGCTTTGTTATTTACATATTTAAAATAGAAAATTGTGACAAAATTTCAAGTTTTGCAAAAGTAACTTGCATCTATGAAGTGCCTTTTAATGTAGCAAATTTGATGTTCATTAGCAAACAACTGGTCTTAACCATTGTCAAATTTGGCTGGATCACAAAAAGTACTATTGGAAATCAAAAAAACTGCAAATGTTGGAAATCTGAAATTAAAACAGAATATGCTGAGTGTTTAGAGCATTTCTGTTTTTATTAAAGCATTATTAAGTCCTTGTGTATTTTTTAGCACCGTATGAGTTATATTGCTTATTTGGATTTAGGATTGTTTGCTGAAAAGCAGTGATTGTTGAGAAAAACAATAATGCTTTCTCAGGTGTCCATTATAATTTAAGATTTATTAGATGTTTTAAAAACATAAATTGTTTTGGCACATTTTTATGCATTCATTCATGATTATTTTTGCATATCATAAATGATTACAGGTGATGGCAAAGTTCATATCTTCTGTTGGCTGTACACATGAATGCTGGATCCAGCAGATTCTTCGGTGACTGTAGCAAAGGTAAATGTGATTTAATAGCTTGCAGTAAATATGTACAAATACTTTTCCAATTCTGAACACTATTTTACTGGAACCCTGATGATTATCTTTGCTGTTTACTCCTCTGATAGGAAAAGCATACATCACATTATTTTTCTGACTTTCCAGAAAGATAATTGTTTATTTAGTCAAAGATTTTAAATAAGTTATTCAAGTGAGTTGACATTGAGAAACATGTTATTTTCAAACACAGCATTAGCAATCTAAATTTGGTTGTTTCATTCAATGCCAAAATGCCCATGTGCTTTTACCTATCCTTCCTATGTTAACTGTTAAGATGTGCAAATCTGAAACACAATTTTTACGTCTTTTGTAACTGAACCTGTTAAACATGTTATTTTTATTTCCATTAACCCTGCCTTTTATTATACTACAATGTTGGAATATTACTAGGAATAACACTGAAATTCTGAAGGTGTCAGATTATTAAAGTTTTACTGTACATACTACTTCTTTATTGTATATTGTATAATGTTTCCTTAAATTGCTAAGGTGTTTGAAGTAACAGAGTTGTTCAAAATTGTTGGTATTTCTAAAGGAATACTCCAAAATAAGCCCCCATGTTCTGGGACTTTGTTCTGGGAATATTTCTAAATTGCAAATCTTGTGGCAAGCATAACGATACTTTCTGTTTGAAAATACAAAGGTGACATTTTTCCTGGAATCAATCACTGATATTGCACTTGACAGATTTCTTTTTTAGAAGGTCTTTCAGGGCAAGCTGTGAAAGAACCTAATTTTTCACCACAACCTTTAACATTTCTATAAAATCTTGAGAAAATGTGCAACAAAATATATTTCTGATGGATGAAAAAAAATCAGAAAATGGTAGCAATTGAAAACATTCAGAATGTTTGGTCTGCTTGTGATCTTTAATAATTGAAATCAGAGGTCATCATAATACAAGATAATGCTGCATTAGTGGGAAAAGCTTTTGGAATTTGCCTGTTTATTCATTTAGAAAAGTGGTTGGTTTTGAGCCAATCCTTAACCTTATATTGTTACTAGATTACTTCTAGATTCCATTTCAACAAAATTCCTCTAAATTATTGCTCTAGTTTACAAACATGGGGAGGGCATTGGGAGAAGCTGCAGTATTAACTCAAAATTGCAAAAAAAACATATAGCCTATTCTTAGACTCATCCTCTCTTTATTCCTGCAAACATTATCGCTTTTGATGTTTGTTTAAGACTTCCTACCTCTTGCTGATTTTGCAATGGGAAGCTGGTGACCTTTACTTGTTGGATACTTTTATTTACATCATCTTGATATATTTTTGGAGTTGCACTTGAAGTCTATGAAACTATCAAAGATGAGGTAGAACTAAATTATAGCAAAATAAAATTGGAGAACTTTAATCATTGCACTTTTTTCTTTTAGAGACTCCATTACCAATTTATCAGTCGCATTTGATTTGGAAAAACTCAGAAAATAACATACATCATAAAGAGGGAATTTTGCCCTGAAAAAGGATTATGATTTAAAAAGAAATGCTGCTACTTCTGGAAAAGGTAATCCTTTTTGGGAATTAATGCCATGAAATCAATCACGATTGATTGAGAATAATTGAATTTTTATATAAAATCATTAAAAATTTACATTGAAGGCCATTTGTCCCACCTTGTCCAGTTGACAATGAATTATTTAGTCTAATCCTCCATTCAACATGAAGTCTGCAACCCTACAGGTCACAGGCCTTCAAATATGCATCAAGGTACTTATTAAATGTGGTGAAGGTTCCTTCCGCTACCTTCACTCCTCCTAATCCTTATCCCAGTTACTTCAAATCTGTGCCCTCTTGATTTTGTGCCTTCTATTAATTGAAATGTCCATCCTGTTTACTCTGTCTAGGCCTTCCATAATTTTACACATGTAAATTAAGCCCCCCCTTGGCCTTGCTGCAATCCTTATAGCTAAAATTTTTGAGACCTGGCAACATCCTCACAAATCTCATCTGCACCTTCTCCAGTGCCATCAGATCTTTTCTATAATGTGGTGACGAGGGCTGAATGCAGTGTTCAAACTGTAGTAAACTAACATTGTATAGAGTTTTAGCATAACTGTCCTGTTCTTCATTCTGTTCTTAGCTAATAAGGTAAAATATTCTTTATTCCATTTCAAGCTGTGCTACTACCTTGAGGGATCCATGGATATACATTCTTTCCCTTCACACCTCTCAATAGCCTAACATTTATTATGCAAACCCTTGCCTTTTTGCACCTCTCTAATGTATTACATCTTATTCTCTATTATGAATTCTATTTGTCACTTTTCTCCACTTCTGACCAGACGATCTAGATCTTGCTGCAGTTCACTATGAGCCACATTGCCAATTTCTGCATCATTGCAAGCTGCAACATCGTATTTTTAAACTGAAGTCCAAATCACTAACGCATATTACAAAAACAAGAGATGATTACTGAGTGTTTTGCAACCTCATGAGTAACAGTATTCATCAAAACATGGGTCATTCTTTACGCTTTGCTTACTGCCACAGAAGAAATTTTGGATCCAGTTTTCTACTCTCCCTTGGTCTTTTAGTTTTACAATCATAGAACCTTCTTATGACCTTTTCTAAAATTCCTATAGACTATATTAAACACTGCCCTCATTGATCTTCTTTGTTACCTTCTCAAAAATTTCAATCATTAGTTGGGCATGACCTCCCTTAACAAATCCATGCTGTCTTTGATTAATCTATACCTTTCTAAATGTATACTGCCACTCAGAATTATAAACTCAATATATCTTAACTATTACTTTCCTGTCCAGTTTAGACCTAAAATTAACAATTTGCTTGGAGTTGGATTGGGTAGAGTTTGCTCTCAAGCATTACTGATCACATCTATTGATCTGAATGTTGAAAGAGCAGGGTGCAGTATTGTTGAACAAGGAATTGTCAGAGATGGTGTGGATTTACAGTGTAGGTTGGACAGAGAAAAGTTATCAGTTTCACATATAGGTCAGGCTGTGGTCTTGCAGCAACCAATGATTCCAGGTTAGCTCTAAATAAATAATGATTTTACTCATGGTTTTCAAAGATGATACTGGTTAATCCTGGAATTGGCCTTGGAAGTTGGTGTAGGTTGTACATTTACCTGATAAATATTTTGCATATTTTGAATTAATGTGATGAATGTCTTGTTTTGGAGAAGTTTGTATGACGAGAACCTGAAGATGCACTTGACAGTCAATTATTGAAAAACTACCATTGAAATTAATTATTGATAACCATTTTCAAAACTTGCTCTTTTGAATTTTGGACATTTTTTTCTTGTTAAAGAGCAAATGTTGAAGTTCAACAAGAACATTGTCTTGTGAGGTGGGAATTACTATTCTTAGAGCTTCAAGGAAGTTAGCCATATGCACAGTAATGTTGAATCTAATGACAGTTTCAATAGTTATTTCCTCCAACTTGGCACATCTCATAGTTCACATTATGTCGTCAGCGTCACTTTTTAAACAATATTGCATGCTGCAAAATAAAAAAACTTTTTTTTGTCTGGGGGTCCTAAATAGATTACAACTTTTATTGTTTTTGCACTAACCAACTTAACATACTATCTTTGAAAATCAAAAAGCATTGTTTATACTTT
>JARFYF010000119.1:39037609-39050564 GCA_030265395.1 Rhina ancylostomus | reverse complement strand
CCCGTTCATGGGCAGCACAATGACACAGCCAGTAGAGCAGCTGCCATGAAACACTAGAGAGCTAGGTTCAATCCCAACTTCAGTGTTACCTTTGTGGAGTTTGCATGTTCTTCCTGTGACTGTGTGGGTTTCTTTTGGGTGCCCTGGTTTTTTCCCATGTCCCAAAGATGAATAGGATAATTGGCCACTATAAATTGCCCCTAGTGTAAAAGTGAGTTGTCGGGGGAGTTAATGAGAATGTGGGGAGAGTAAAAACAAATGGGATCAATGTAAGATTTGCATAAATGGGTTGTTGATGTTTGGTGTGGACCAGTGGGCCAAAGGGCCTGTTTCTGTGCTGAATCTCCCTTTGACTTTGTGACTCTATCTATTCATTTCAAGTAACTGCAAGGAGAGAATATGCCAGTCTCGTTGCTTCATTCCAGCACACATTGGAGTTAAGTGTAATAAAATACTAAGGACCAAAATCGAGGATCCATTGAGTGTGGCTAACATTTGGCAAGAACAATAATGACATACCTGCAACAGACCTGGAATAGAATAGGAAATTTACATGAAACATCTTCAATGAAATGACATTATTTTAGCTAAATTATTAATGGAAATTTCTGTGCCAGTACCATGTATTCAATTGTGTTTTCTCATTTACCTTTCTCTTTGGAATGAACATATTGTTCATGGGCTTATTTTTATAAAGCTCCATTGAATTTCAACAGCTTTTATTGTGACAGAGATAGAAATGGACACTTGAATCACATGCTGACTGATACACTTAATACCATTTTATTTTTGCACAACCCATACATATAGAATAAAAGAAAATAAGCCCATTGGTGGATGTTCTGGGAGTCAATTGGTTCATTGTAACCACATGGTCACTGATATGGCTTCTATTGAATCAATGAATCAAACCAGCTCTCTGGATGGGAACAAGTCAGTCAGATCAGTGGCTAACATCTCCATTTCTGGTCTCATTCCTAAGCCTTCCTCCCCTGGCACTGTGTGTATGTCTCCACTCTGACTGCTAGCCAGCTGCATCTGTCCTTGTATTTGCTTGACCTCCTTTTGATTTCATGCCAAAGAGGCAGAAATTTAAAGATGGAGCTGTAGAAAAATGAAGATAAGAAGGAGAATGTAAGTATTAATTTTAAAAAAGAGGAGAAAGGGCACTGCATTTTAGGAAGGATGTGAAAATTTAGGGGCAGCTTGATGGTGCCAGGTGGTCTGCTTCAACTCTGTTTCTTTCTCCACACATGCTACCTGACTTGTTAGATATTTTAATGCTTTGTATATACCTCTGCTTTTTATTGCCAAATTCAAAATAATTTTAGAAATCCACTATTACTTGGTTATTTGAATATATGGTATATATCAGAAATGCATACACTGACAAACCAGTTTATGACATTCTCAATGCAAGCATGACTAAATATATGCTTACATCCACACATACACTTATTTTTTAAAAAAAGCTGCAATCAGACTTGTATGCATTTTATCTAAAAATATAAAAATATTAATAAAACAATTTAGTATTTTAGAAAGAGAAAATCTGTCCTTCAGCACATGTTTCAAGTTTCTTTTTGCTTATATACAGTGAAGGAAATATTTGTCTCCAGGGATTTGTAAAGGTTAGAGTGTATTCTTAGTGCTTGCTTCACTCTGATGACTAGAAACTATTGCTAAAATAAATGAATTCAGTTTCTGAGCATGCTACCATAAGAAGGAAAGAACCCTTGGCCAAATTGCTAATTGGAGAACAATGTACAGATCGAATAACACAAGCAAAGCCTAACAACATTCAGAAAAGGAATGACTAGGCAGGTATTCCTTCTATACATTGTCCCCGGTAATTAATTTGCATTTTAGAAACATTTTGGAAAATTGCACCAAGACAGCTATGATATACTTCCATACAATTTTCAGGCAACCCACATATCCAACAATTATTTCATTTTCTGTTGTCTAATTCTCCTTAAATTTATACTTGCTTGAACCTCACTCTAAATGTCCTTGGTATTTCCCTGCTGAAGGTTCATAGTGCTGATATTCTTCCAAACATCTGCTGTTACTATCAAGCTGTTCATGGGATGACATATAAAAAAAATAGTGTTGTATCCTGCAATGTACTGGTCAAATTCCTCAGAATTCTTCAAGTGCCCATTTGGATACAAGTACAGAGCTTTACAATGGTATTGTATTGTTCTTCATTTGTTGATCTGGCTCAGCCAGTTCCCTTAGCAGGCATATTACTAAAAGTATTGCTGTGGCTAGAGAGGGTGGGCCCTCTCTGTTTCTGGTGAGTTTATTATATTTCTGATCACACAGCAAAGCAACACCAAGTTTCATCCACTTCAATGCAAGCCTATTGACAACAAGTCAGTTCTGAACAAATTATTAAGGGGATGTGGATATCTTGCAGATTTCCATATCTACTTGTATGTGCATGATTGTTGGAAATGGATGTCCTATTTGCATTTTCCTATAAAATCCGGCCAAATAAAATAAGCTTTATTAAACCAATGCCACTAATCTCTGTGAGAAGATCATCAGAGCTTTAAGTGATATTTATAATGTAATTGGATTTAGTTCAAGTGGTCATACTAGTCTGTCTTGGGTTATTTCTATACTACTCTTCAGTGTAGTAAATTATATTTACATATTTGTTCAGCAGAACTGAGTTCCTTTAGGGGAAAATGTTTTGAATTTATATAAATAGTTTGTTGAGCCTCATTTGTAGTGCATTCCCAGAAGAATCTATCTGTGGAAAAGACAGATTATAATCTTCAGTATTCTATTCATCTTTTGAAGTATTTCCTAACCATGTGTATGATAAAGTAGAACCCATTTAGTCTGTATACTGTCCTCACATTTTGTGCTCTGCAAAGCAGTTTGTCAGGCAAAATAATGGTATGCTTTGGATCCAAGTCTTTTTAGCTCAGTATTTATACAAAAGGTTCAAATGCACAGACCAAATTTTTAAATTCACTATTTAGTTTTGTAGCCAGAGGTTATTGGTAAATTGACATGACAGTGCAAAACACATTCATTTTTAAATTTTTTGGGTAATTGATCTAAATAGCCTGCACATCTATTTTCGACTTTGTATAAACATTAAATAAAATTCTCCTAACAGAGGGGATATCCCTTGTTGCTACATTCACTTTTTCCTAAATTGTAAGGATATTATGAAAAATATTTGAATGTTGAATAGGTTCTTGAATTTGATTGCACCTGAATTTAATCCTTCATGTGGAACCAGTCAAAGGCTAATCCTTTCGTAACTTCAGGGAAGGATTATTTGTCATAATGTTGTCCTTTTGCACACATTCTATACATGAGTCATATGAATTAGTCTATGATGTGTAAAGAGGTGTGCCTATGTTTTCCCCTGAGACTTAATAATGTGAATGTCACTCTACATTTTGACAGATAATTTTGTCAGTGTTTTAAAAAGGGTCAAAAAACATTTCCACAACTGAAGGGTTATTTTAATATAACCCTTAAAATATTTTGGGTTTGCTTCACCTTTATTCTGGTGAATTTCTACCTGAGTCAGCCAATTATTTCAGGATATTGCCAACTATGGCTATGATACTGAATGTACTATTTTGAAAATGGAATTCATCTGTTTCAAAGCAATGTTTGCACTTCATTCATTTATTCCAGGGATGGATTGCTATTTATGCAAGGCACTGCTTTGGATGTTGATTGTAGGTTTTGCCTGTGGCAGGGATTTCTAAGATAACTCAGCTCCCACTCCAGGACCTGAGCACAGAATCTCACCTGGAGTACTGAAGGAGTGCTGAACTGTAGGCACTTGCCCATTCTAATGAATATAAAGATGCCAAGGTACTTTTGGAGACCAGGGAAGTTTCCTGGTATTCTGACCAACAAATTTTCCTCAAATTGCATCAGCAGAGTGATGACATTAACCAATGTAAAAACTGTCAATCTTTGAGTTATTCAGCTGGAGATTGCTTTAAGATGTCTGGAGGATGTGACAATACCATAGAAAAAGAGGTTTAATATATTGGACAAAACATTATTGGGAAATGTTTGCAGTTTGCCACCAAACAATTGGCACTTTTCAGTGCAAATGCCATCAGTTTTGGGATTCCTGCATTAATGCAGAAGTCCCAAATTCACTGACTTCATTTCACTAAACTTGTTGGCTAGCAAAAACACATATGTTCAAATGACATGCTGTGCAAAGCTGGTAAGGGTTAGATCACTGTCACTGTGGGAATGGATTCTTGACAAGGTCAATCTCATCTGGGTAGTGTTAAAATCATGGCTCATATCTAATTGCTGGTACTGAATGCCCACAGTTATTTCTAAAATATGGCTCAATTATTATTCTACTACACCTTCCTCTTCATATATATTGAACTCCACAAGAAATGATGTTATCAAAATACACCTGTGATCTATTTCTTCAATTCCTTATTATGAGACTATTGCATGGAAATGAATGAAATATGAAATAATACAAAATACAAATGGGTGGGCTAGAAATTTGGCCTTGATTTTGATATATATTTGGTTTTGGAATATATTCAAATAAACTAACAGCTACATGTTGGTTTCTGAAATACAATTCTATTGACTTGAACAAAACTGCATTTCAGACACAGATTAGAATGTGAGTTTGTGTATATGATTTTTGTATTAAGATCAAAATTTAAATTTAGTGGTGAGAATGCAATTTGTATATTTAAAGAAATAAATGTAAGTACCATCAAATTAATGGTTCAGGAACAAAATTACTGCAGGTAATATTTGATATTATTTCTGTGTGCTTCACATGGCCCTAAATTAATTTGTATTTAAACTCCCAGTGCATGTCCATCATCAATACGTGCAGCTGGTCAGTCCTTTTAATTATATATTTTGTTACACTGAAACTGCCCTGTACCACTGCAGTATTGATCTTTATCTTACTTTAACTAAAATTCAAAGCGTGGTGAATGTTAATAAGCTGTCAAAATTGTAGGTCGGAACATCATCAGTCATGTTCATTTGACAGCTTTTAGATATAGACTTAAAGTAGAGGATCAATTAGTGTAATGTTCAATGACTCATTGTCAGTGGAGTTTCTTTTATTCACCTCCCTGCATGGCACTTGTTCTAGGCATGATGGGTAGGACAATAACTAATGTCTCGCATTTCTCCCCTGTTGCCAACAATGATTCTATAACATAAGTCATTAGATGGGTGCTTTCAATGGGCATTCTTCTCTGAGATGGCTTTGTTTCCAGGTGATACAGCCCAAGTGGATTTGCTACTAACTGAAAATTTAACCAGCTGTGGCATGAGGATTCACCTGAAATGATTAGGAATTGGACACACATATCTGATTTCAAAGAAAGAAATCAAATGACTCTTTGTACATTGATGGAATATTTGACTGAGCTAGAGAACTATTTAAGCTGAGCATACCACTTTAATGTGTCACCTATAGTGTAAACACTTTTTAAAAAAATAATTATGATTATTTAGTATGTTTCAGACTTAATTGTCTCAAAAACCCATTGGTCAGACAATTACATTTTATAATGAGTGACTCTGATGTAGACAAAATATCAACCATTTGCAGTGGCTAATCAGTAAATTTGGTATTTACTTGCTGCATTTCAATTCTTAAGAACATATTACTTTAGAAGTGACTTTGGATGAGTAATGTTTTAAATGTAGGCATGTTTCCACATATTTGCAGTCTACTTTTCACCCATGTGCAGCTTTCATTGAGACAATTTGGCATTGAATTGTTAATGACTCTTATTAGGCATAATATAGGCTGCATTTAATAGTGCATAAAAGTACTTTTACTGTTATCTAATGTATGCGACAGCTCAGCCAGAAATGAAATCATAATACCTTTGAGCTTTTTTAAAGCTGCCACCATTACTTCCAGCATTTCCAAGATCTTTCCTCCTCTAGGTTATCTTTCATTTCTGGAAGTGTTACAGTAGATGTTTTTGGTTCATAGATTGGCCTGGAATTTCTTTTGCATTTGCATCATGATACATTTGCAAATCATTTATGTGCCTTTAAAAGAATTGTTACCCTGAGTAACCAGGTAACTGCAATAAACTTTGATCTGTAAGGTCAGTCCATGAAAGCCTTTGAGCAAATCTTTTCTCTGACAACTTGACTGTTACACTTATGGTTTGGGAAGGGGAAGGAGAGGTTTGCAGTCTGCACATTTTCATCCACAATAATTATTTTGGTACATTGCAATATTTGGAGTGCTTTTTGAATATCTGCTCTGAAACCTTTTTGATGTATTTTTGGCATATTGGTTATTTAAATCACACTTAAAAATTAAAACCATAGGTTACTATATCTGAAATGTATTTATAGTGGTGAATTGACTAGAAGCTAAAAATTTAAGACTGGGTTCAGCATTTTCTTGCCTTTTGTCCTCATTCACATTCATTCTCATGAGATAGGGATAGGTTAGACATCTTCAAATTGAGGGTAATGTTGGGCATCTCAGATCAAAGTTTTACAGTGCATTCAAAAGAGGGAATGCCATGGATTCTACAGATAACTATTAGCTGTGTTAATACAGAGAATATTTAACCAACAGTTTCTATAGAGTGATGCTACTTGTCAGACGTATTTAATACAATAACAATCAGTTGATGTAAAACAAGTTGAAAAGAACAGTTGAAAGAAAAACAACGTAGTAAGCATTTTTCTGATGCAAGTGCAGCAGTTTCAGGGAAAATAGTACTTGAGGTATATACTTGGTTCAAAAGTAAAGAAACACTCAGCTTCCTCTCCTTTAAACCTTAGCGAAATGAAAAGAAATCCATGTGTTTTTAAAATATGTGAAACTTAACCTGTAACCATGTAGGAGATGTGTATAGTGAGAGAGACACTGTATTTTCTGGGTCATTAAATGACATTTGAAGATGAACATAGGATCAGGCAGAATTGGAGCCGTCCTTTTGAATTGAGTGGAAGTGGACAGTGATTTTTTTTTTGTGTGTGTCATAAGGTATTCTAGTGGTAAAAGTGGAGAGAGATTTCCTACTGTTCTACAAAAGACATTTTACAAAAAAAATTACAAAAGAACCAGAGAGATGAAGGAAATTTTTGAAGAAGATTGACAGTTACTTGGCTGGTCATCCTCATTGGTTGGAGAGTAATTTTTGACAATGGTTCCTGAATTGACATTATACCTGAATGTTTTTTTGCCTGTCCCAGATACTTATAAATTGTATGGTCATTAAATGAAAATATTAGTCATTCCAAAAGATCATTATCCTAATAATTTTCTTTCACTACATGTGACAAGGCTTTTGACTAAATATACAATATCTACACCGAGTTTAGTTTCAGTAGATTTTTTCCCTCCAAATAAAACAAATGTAATTGCCATTGAAAATTAGAAATGAGCAAAGAATCATATCAAGACTTGCAGTACAACATTGTCTCTATTTGATCATTAGGGGAAAGAATATTTAATTTTCAAATAAGCCTTTGGTTATTCTTAAGAAAACCATCTATCTGTTTTATAGTTGCAGAAACTCTTTTCTCAAACCAACCTAACCTTGTAAAGTATCTTTATTAATTACAGTTAGTCTGAAAAACTAATTTTGGTTTCACTAATGTTTTGTAGGAACATTACTCAGTCTGACCTATGTGTGATTCCAGGTGCACTGTGCTTGCCTTTTAACTGTCATCTGACTCAAGGCCAGTTTTGGATGGGCAACAAATGATGGACTTGCCAATGATTCTCACATCCATGAAAGAATTAGAAAGCCATATAAAATTAAGGACTGAAGTTCAAGCCTGGGCAGCAGCCAGCAGGCAAGTTGCTGGAGGAGGGAGATGTTCACAGAAAATTGCACTCTCAGGGCAGCAGTGGTCCAGATTACTTTTGTGGATTCATATGAATAGTCCTATATTGTTCATAAAAATACTGGCCGCTCTGTCATACACACAGCATGGGCTCTGACCTAAATTATTAAATGAAGAGGAAACTGAAAATACTACAACCTTGCAGAGAAGGTGATGGGAGAGATGGATAGGACAAAGGGAACATCTGAGACAGTGAAGTTGCTGTGGGTTTAAGGTGTAGCATTCCTCTGACCAGTAGGTCAATGGGGACAGTTGGAGGATGATAATAAGTTCCCAATTCCTATGCTAAAAAGCCCTCATTATCAAAAACTAGAAGGTTTGTGTGGCTGGTGATTTTGGAGCTGTAAGGTTGTAAACTCCACTGGTTGATTTTGACTGCTCAGTAAGGCTAACACTTAGAAATGGAACTCACTGGAAACTTGAGCAGCAAAATCCAGGAAACTGCAGGGAAACGAATTCTTTGTTAACCTCCCAGTCCTTCTATGTATTATAGAAGCAGGGCAGTGTCAGTTAATTGCCACAAAAGTAGAGGTCACACCAATTGTAGGAATGATTGATGTTACTGAACCCAAGGAGATGGCTATAGTCCACCCAGTTTGCAACTGCAAAAAATTGCAGAATTAAGTATTTCATATTTTTTCTTGCAATTTATTTGTTTGATTAGAAAACTAGTGACTTAAAATATCTAATTTGAAGTTAAAATGAAGTAACAAGCAAATACCACACTTGTTTGCAATAACTGAAGATCAGCACTCACTCAGCTATTCTGAGTCCCATTACAACTTTCTGCGACTAATATCTTTAATTTTGTAAAAATAATCAAATTGGATTATTACATTCAATATCAAACATTAGATGAGGTATTAATATTTTTGTCAATAAGCATCTCCTCAAAGTGATTGAACAGTAAATATATTAAACAATGGCACTATATATTTTTAAAATGCTAAGTTATACAATAGGATCTAATAAGTACTTTTTCTGACAACACCTTTTGTTATCAAGTTATCTTGTGCAGACATTTTAGTATTTTTGTTATTTATTACATTTTAATATTTGCAAAATTTTAGTAAAATGTAAATATTGATCAGATTCCTAGTACAATGCAGATAAATTTTGCTTCAAGTTATTCTTCAGCAAAATGCACAGACATCCCGGGGGCATATGTTGAGCAGAACTGTAATAGTTGTTGATGGAATTGTGCCAAGTATATATCCCTTCGATATAAGCTGTGCCTGTCACACCGATCAAATAGAAATATTGCATTGGGAGCCACGCAAAGCACTGAAGCACCTACAGATAATAATATAAATTAATTCAATCTGTCATTATGAACCATGTCCTGTTAATTTCAGTACACAGGATTTTATTCAAGCCTATAAAATGCATTATTCTTTTCATATTACAATTTAGAATTGAAATTCTGGATCATAGGCACTCTTTGCTATGTACTTACCATGTCTTGCAGTGATGGAAATCTCGTATAGTAAAATCGCAATGACAGCATCTTGTTCCAGTATTTTGTCTCTCAGGCTGAGTTTGGTGTGTGCTTCAGATAAAGACATTCTGGCAATTTAGAAAAAGATTGAGAAATTTCAAACATAAATTATCTAGATGTTGCTCCAACGAAAATGAAAACCTCTGCACATTTAAAATAAAAGTAGAATGAACAACTAGCAGTGAATACATTTTCTAATTAAACAATAAACTGTAAGAACAAACATTAGATATTAATTTACTTACATAACACAAGTTTAAGCAACATTAAGTTGTATATTTTAAAATTGGGTTTTGTCTTATCTCTCATTCAATAATTCCAATCTCAAATGCATAAAATTTCCAATATATGTGTAACCTCAGCAGGAATCACAGCTATTTTACATTTTATAACATCAGCACTTTAATCCCCTTATTTTTAAAACATGTTTTTCAGTCTCAAGGAGCCTAGGATCTACATTTCATCATTGGGTAATACTATTTAAAGAGATACCAAAGCCCTAAGGACAAGTGATGATTGGCTGACTATCAGAGGCAAAAGGTAGGTAGTTTCTGACACTAAATGCATGATGAGAAATCTCATATACAGTAAAACTCTAATCTGATATTTGGCATCTGGCTCAGTCATTGGTCTGCAGTGTGAGGTAGAGACCTGGAGCAGCTGAGGGTCTGGACAGTGGGCCAGATGTGCAGCTGAAGCTGGTGTCATGAACATGAGCTCTGGAATGTGAATAAGATTCAATACTGGATCTGGAGTGCTTTTATGTTTTGACAATTGAAATTTCTGCTGAAATTCACCTGGTTCTATTTCTTGGTCCCTTCAAATTCATCAGAGCTCCCTTTCACTGAAAATGTAAAAAAAAAGTGAAATAATAGTGTGTTGAGCTATTAATAGGAGTAACGTCTAATTGTACAGAAAATTTGCTAGTCCGAAAGTCAGAGTTTTACTGTAATTAGATTGGGGGAAAAAGTATAGTACAGTTCAATAGTGGTTTTAAAAAAGCTCTTTCTATATTAAAACAAAACAGAAAATGAAATGAATCTTTTTTCATGAATAAACAAGTAATCTTATTATTTAAAAAGAGAATTAGCCTGAAACACATCACACTAGACCTGCTTTGTATTTCCAGCATTGAATGTTTTATTTCAGGTTTTCACCATTTAGAATATTTTGTTTTTGAATTACCACATTGCAATTTATGGAAGTTTGCCTTGTAAGCATGTTGGCTGTTGCATGCCTACATTACCACCCATTGAGAAGAATCACTGCATTGGCTGCACAGCACTTTGAAGTATTCGAAAAGGTCCATCAAATGACACAATATAAATGTGTCTTTCTATTTATCTTACTTAAATATACCTGCAGTATAAACTTGCTTTAAGTCACTTTCCAATACGGTAAAGACAATGTAGATTATTTTGCTAAATATTAATAGTTGATAATTTTGTAATAAAATAAAGTACTTACAAAGTTTTCAGTGCGATTGGAGAAATTTTAGATCCATGAACAGGATCAGTTCGAACTCTCCTGCTTGCAGTGTAATATCCCTGTATAAGCCTCTCTGCTTTGATAGTAAGTGCAGCTTCCTGGTTTCTGGCAAATGCTAGCAGCTGATCAAGTATATTTTAAGTTAGAGGTCACAGTCATTCACAGATTGATCAAAGAGGAATGTATTTGAGCTGATTCCCAAATACTTTTAAGTCATTGTATATAATACTAGAAGTGTAATAAGTGCTAATGATATATAAATCAATTTTTATGTTGCCTCCTTGTATTCGGCATAAATAACATTTGATTTTCAGTTAAATTGCTTTCTTCATTTTCAGAATCGCAAGTGGATATATAAATTAAAATTAAAGCCAACAAGATAATAGAAACCATTAGATTGATTATAGCAATGAACACAAAGGTATTGTCCTTCCAATAAGAATTAGTCATTTGAAAATCTACTTTACGAAGAACAAATAAACTAATTATTACCATCCTTTTCAGAATGCCTGTTAAATGTTAGCAGCTTGTAACAAATCTTCCTAAAAATTAAGCCCAATTGCAACCAGTATAATAGTTTGGATTGCCAAGTTGTGAAAAAGATTTTTTTCTTTGTTTTGTAGATTGGTTTTACACTTTTAATACTCAGCCTATATTCAATTTGTTCATACTCCAAGATGATGCATAGAATCTGATCTTCTATTTATTTATTAACAAGCTTGTATTAATTTGTAATAATGGTCACATTTTGCACCTTTTTAAATCTTCAAAGATTAATTCTTATAGCAATATTGAAGAATTTTGCACAGGACTCTCAAGTAAAACAATCTCATAGTTTTTTTTTAAATACTATACTGTTGTATCATTGCCCATGGCTGTTCTTTAGTAGTTTTTGTTTTCTTGTTCCTACATTCGTCCACACAGACCTAGTGTTTATTACCAGTCAAACTGAGATATATGTCGACAATGTACGTGGGAGATATTTTCAAGAATTAAAATTTGGCCACTCTAGAAAGGCCAGTTGGATTTGTATTAGGGATTGAGTAGCCTAACATTAAAAGCGTTAAACGTTAAGAGATACTTGGGTGTACAAGAGGGCCAACTGTTGTTATGGGAGAATTTTCTGACAGGTGCAGCAGGAATATTCCCCTTGGCACCAAAAAATGGCACAGACTGCTATTGGTCCTTATTTATCCCCCTCCAGGGTTGGCTTCCTTCCTTCCCTCCTGTCCTAACGCTATCCCTGCCAAATATGTCCTCCTCCCCGGCTGGCTTATTTCCCACCTTCCTATAATTCCAGCAACAATTGGTTACATTAATTTGTCCATATGATGGTTTGATGCACCAGCAGCAGTCTAAGCCTGTTCCAGAATAGAGTTCAAGCCTCCCAGACTCTCGCTTCAGGTAGATTTGATGTACAAATTTGGTGCTTGTTTCTAGCAAGTTGAAAAGCATCCCTTGAAATTAGAACAATGCTACTTCTTCAGAAAAATATTATTAACAAAGAGAAGGAAGATATAAATTTAAGTTATTTGAGGGAAATAAAGGATTGGAGATGCTGGAATCTAGATGAAAAACACAATAATGCTTGGAGGAACTCAGCAGGCCAGGCAGCATCTGTGGAGAAAAACAGGCGGTCAACATTTCAGGTCAGGACACTTCTTCAGGACTGAAGATGGGAAAAGGGGAAACCCAATATATAGGAGGGAAAAGCAGAACAGTGATACGTGGACAAGAGGGGAAGTGTTGTCGGCACAGGCTGGTGATAGGTAGATGCAGGTGAGAGAAAGTGATAGGCAGGTGTGGGGGAGGAGGGGAGAGTAGATCCACTGGGGGATGGGTCAAAGGTAAGGAGAGGAAAAAAAGGTCAGGGTGTTACGGATTAGGTTACTATTAGTGAAGGTCTCATTAAGATTGTGTGTGTGGCGTGCTTACATCGACAGAAGATAAAGAACGTCATGACGTTGTTGGAACAGCCAGTCGAAGTCAGTCTGAAGGAGAGAGAGAGACACGAGACACTAGCCTGCTTGTTTTCTCCATTGATGGATGAGAAACAATAACTGTGATAACTGTCACTGCAATCCACGTATGGAT
>JARFYF010000119.1:38998773-39011316 GCA_030265395.1 Rhina ancylostomus | reverse complement strand
GAATAGCAGAAGCAGATAAATTCATACCACAGATTGGTTTATTACTGTTAGTTGTAGATCTTACTATTTAATACCTAGTTATATAAATAGTGACCCAGAGCTGTAAAGGTGAAAATTCTTGACTGGTATTGCAATCTCACTGGTACCCTTCCTGCTTCTCCTAATTTCCATATGGCAAGCTGGAACACATTCTAGTCTGACATTGTAAGTGTCAGGCTGATTGACTGTAGACATACAAATTAATAAATGTTTTCATTGGTTTTATTCCATTCAAATTGCTCCTCATAACAGAAAATGACAGTATGCTGCACTAACCTGGCTGGCAATTTCTAGAAATTTCTCTGAAGGTGGCTAGAACTCAAGGAGGGAGCCTTCACTCCCTGTGCCTGACTTTCTTTACTGCTGTATTCTTTCTTAGTTGGACAAATAACCAAAAGCTTTATCTTTGATCTTCTCTGATGCTCTGGTACTGTGGAGTGGGTTCATTAAATGTGCCAATTTCATTTCATGTTTCAGCTCTTATCAAAGCCACTGAACTTATATGATTTAAGCAATTCAAAAGTTTTTGCATATTTATTGTAATCAACATACTGACTATTTCAACGAACATCGATTGACACTGATCGGATTTGGTGGAAGCACTTCCTGGCAAATCACCTTATCTTTCTATTTTGATAACCCAGTGGAGCCACTGCCTTAAAGCATCAGACACTCGGGTTTAATCCTGACCTAGGGTGTGACCTGTGTAGAGTTTGCATGTTCTCCCTACGATCACTTGTGTTTCCTCTGAGTGCTCTGGTTTCCTCACACATCCTGAAAGGTATTTGGGTTGATGGGTTAATTGGCCACTGTAACTCGACCCTAATGTGTAGGTGAGTGTTAGGATCTGTGGGAGTATTGGGAAGGTGGGAGGTAATTCTGGTTCCTCAACCATTATTGATTTTAACTTCTCTATCACTGGTCCCACGATCTGGAATTCATTTCAAAAACTTCACTGCCTCTCTAATGACCTCTTTTTTTAGATGCTGTTAAAATCTACCCATCTGACAAAGTTTTTGATTATTGCTCATTTCCTAATTAGGCTCAATGTTGAATCTTGTTTGAGAAGGCTCCTGTGAAACAGCTTGAAATGTCTTACTGAAGGTGCTTTGTAAATAAATGTGGCTGTTGAAATCATGATGTACAAGAATAGGGGTAGCATTAAACTGCTGTTCATTAGGAAATATTTTAATGAATTTTACTGAAAAGGCCATAAAAGAACTAATAAAATGGTGGATAAATATAATCTGGTCTTTTTACATTGCTGAAGATTGGCCAACAGAAGTATTACTTTCTGGCACAAAGGAATATATTCAGCATTAAAGTGTATCAAGTGGTTAGCTGCATTAATACAATCTTTCACATCTTATTGTCATGGGAAAAGATTATGACAATGTTTTTGTGACTGAGAAATAATGCAAATTAAAGTAATCCAGAACAACTAAACTGAATTAAATGGAGTACACAAGATTTGGCCATGCACCTAGTATTTTGCCCCAGGTTTTGGTGGAACATCAAAAATGCAACTTGGAGCCACACTGATGTTCACACCTTCTAATCACAATCACCATTTGAGGAGGCTGTAATAACAGCTTATTATCCAAGTAAGAGATAAATGAGGGCATCCTTTAGTTCAGACACATAATGTCTGCTTCAGTTGCTGCTAAGTTAACATTACCACTTAAAAGTACTGTACTTATCCCACTTAGTGGAAAATACAGTCATCATTGGTGAAGGATGCCCTTTATGTTACATACTCATGTCCAAAGCACATGTTTTGTCTGTTTTTTTTAAAAACTGAAACTCATACATAACCATCTAGTGAACCTATTCTATCAATAAATCAATCAACCTGAACAATTCTCTTTGCCTTGGAGAAAGGCCACAGAGGATAAGGGTGAGGGGATGTGGCACGAGAACTACCCAAGTGCTTGCTTTCCTTTCAAGATAACTCACTCGGAAACAGATTGGAATTGTTGGGCAGCACACATATAACAAAATATTTATGTTATAATACATGGGACAAAGACTTACATAACTTGTGCTCATTTTTACTTTGTAAAGGGACATCCCACAACAACATCTTTCTCAGCAGTTGTGTAAAAAGTTGGCAAAATACCAAAACACTCCATGACCTGAATATATCACCTCATCTATCTTCACCTTGGGTTCATCTACTACAGAAAATCGTGAGGCCAGTTTTGGATGGGAGGTGATGGGAATCAAAGTCAAAGTTGAATTTATTGCCATATGCACATATATGCACAGGTGCAATGAAAAACTTACTTGCAGCAGCAACACAGGCACATATCAGGTAAGCAGCGTTCGCA
This sequence comes from Rhina ancylostomus, assembly GCA_030265395.1. NCBI lineage: Eukaryota > Metazoa > Chordata > Chondrichthyes > Rhinopristiformes > Rhinidae > Rhina > Rhina ancylostomus. Next base: position 39,008,947 of record JARFYF010000119.1, on the reverse strand, counting down.
TGAAAAACATAAATTAAACATTATACACAATTTTTACAAGAAATAATACAATTAGAACAAAAAAAAAGTCCATTGTGGTCATAATGTTGCAATACTAAGGCAGTGATTACAGTTCTGTAGGCTGGTTCAAGAACCAACTGATTGAAGAGAAGTAGCTGTTCCTGAACCTGGCAGTATGGGACTTCTGGCTTCTTTATCTCCTGCCCGATGGTAGCTGCAAGAAGGTGGTGGGGATCTTTGATGACAAATATCGCCTTCCTGAGGCTGGGCCTCATGTAGATACTACCAGTGGTGGGGAGGGATGTGCTCGTGATGTTTTGGGCCGAGTGCACTAAGGTGGTGAGGAAAAGTAGACATTTAGTATGGAGGGGTGTGGGGTGGCAGCAAATACAGTGGAAATAAATGATCAAGTGGGATTGATGTGCAGCGTCTGTGGGAGCTGTGTAGTCTCATTTTATAGGAATAGCACAGAGTAGCGCATTAAAATTTCTCTTGTATTTTAGAAGCATTTTCCTTTAATTACCACTGTATCGCCTGCAGTCACTGATGAATTTGTGCAACCCTCCAGTCCTGTCCAAGTAAACTAGGGCCACCTCCTTGAGATCCAGATCCTCAGGTGCCATCCTGGGGAAGGGTGAGATCTCGCCTGTTGCAGTCCCCACTGGATCCTGTGCATCGCACTCGGCGCTGTTTCACGCCGGCAGGGCTGAGCCCTTCCCCCGCCCTCCGGGCAGTCGAGCACCAGGCTTCACTCCTCCCACGGGCCGCCTAAGGCCAGCCACTGACGCGCAGGCGCAGTAATCCCCGGCTCATTGGCGCCCCCTGTGCACCAGCGCAACGATTGCAGCCGAAGCATCAAACCATGGGGGACACTCAAGAGCCTGCAGATACACCATGTATCTGCCTTCGTTTTTAGAGAAAACTTACTAAACCACTGGAGCAAGTGAGGCTGACGGTTCTGATTATTATTTTTGAAAGTCAATAAAATGCACGGCCTTAAGCAGGCTGATCGACACCTCCGATAATTTAGCATCCAGATTTTCGGGATAGTTGGGCATTTGGCTCATTCGTTAGTCCGAATGTGAACTAGAGTCCAAAGTGCAAGCAGGGAGGGCAGCTGGAGTTCGAGGTCCAGAGTTCAGACCGTGGTCCAGAGCCAGGGTTGAGGTCCAAACCGGTTTGCCATAAGACAGGGGTTCTGAGTGCTTGTACGCTGGAGAAAATTGTAGAGTAATATTATTTTTGTTAATAACATTAATTTCTCCTTTAATCATCAGTTGTCATTGTTCGGTGAAGCCGGAGAACGAATGGGGCAACATTCGGCCACAATTGTCCCTAAGGGGAGGACATTTCACATTTTCTCACATCTCTGCTGGGGAAGAATCGGCTCAAACACAGTCCAATCCAGCCCTGGTAGAGGGTCCCACTGACCAGTCATCTTACTCCTCATTATTAGGCATGCTAACTTCCTAACATCTCTAGAGGCAATCTACCAAAAGCAATACTTTCCCCCATTGCTTGCTAACCTGGGCCTCCTTACACTATTCCTCTATGTAGTGCACCCTCCGCGCCTCTCTCTCCCGCCCCTCCCCCCAACTCCTTTCCAGAGAGAGTGGAACGGCACTTACACTTATTACTAGTGCCAAAAAAAGGGAAGGTGTCCTGGAACCACTATTCCACAAAAATCGCAACATGTAGCACCTTGCTTATTCTCCATATAACACCTACTTGGAGCTCTGCCAGCAGAAATCAATTTAAGGGTGCCCGTCGTCAAGTCCTCTCAGCCCAACTAGGTTTCAACAGCACTCTTGGCTCTGCAGTCTAAAGGGGGCTTCCCTGAATACGTTTCAGCCTAGCTACGGGGACCTGACTCATCCCCACTTAGACAGGGTGGAATACATCCTCAAAGCACCCTTGAAAATTATGACATTGTTACTATCTCAGGATTCTCTGACCCAAAGACCGCTCGAAGTGGAAGAGCAGCATCCAGGAAAACTCCAAGACAAAGGAGGAGTATGTAATAATCCGTTAAATGCACTCGGCCATGGGGGAATCTACGGATCGCTCATTAAGATTCAGAACCACAGAATTGGAAAAGACTAAAGTTATTCCTGACTCCCCGAAAAAGGACTTGCAACCTTCATCATTCGTCTGCCTCACAGCCGCACACAAGCTATTCAGCCACATTGCGCAAACACAATACACAACATTAACACACTTCACCGCCTTGTATGCAAGGGTAATAGACCATCACAAGCAGAGGCGGCGGCTGCTAGATGCTGGAGGTCAGGCACAACCTTGATCTCCAGGCAGGTCCAGTGTTCAGCATCACTGGCAATATAGTACACTTTCATTCGTATATTTCTATTGGGTTACTTATTTCAGTCTGGCTTTCATCTGTGCCTCCCTCCTTCCCTGCGGCTATTTGCTGTACGATTGGTGGCAAGGGCGGAGTTCTGTGGCAAGTTATGCAGTATTCCGCAGCTCCAACTGAACCTGGATGTGTATAAACACAAAGCATCACACGGCTCCTTCAGGATGGTCTTGGCTGAAGCAGGAGGATTTTTATTTCAGCAAACTGACGTCACATTTCATGTGGAAATATGTCATTTATTGCTTGAACATGAATATACAAGTGCATGCATGTGTAGGATACACAAGAACGTCATGAACTAGGGTTACACTAGAAAACCCTCGTCACCCAGTGGTTTTGGTTTATCATGGCGGCTGAAATGCAGATAGCACAATAGAAAGTTGGAGAAGGAAGCATGACTACCGCTAGGATATTGAAGGCTGATCTGCATAAATCATTGCATATGGTCATACTAGACAGAAATGGAAATTGAAAAGATTGATTTCTGGTTATATCACCATCTCGAGCCAGACGTGAAGTGCCCTTAGGATAGTCAGCGTTGTACAGTGGGAAATAGGGCACTTAATTTGGTTTTGTGAAAGCTGGCAGTACTCAATGTACTCTAGACCAAACAATCTGTTCTTTATTGAGGGATAATTATTGGCCAGAGCACCACAGGCAACTTTGCTGCTCTTCTTTGGAAGAGCACAATTACATCCTTCATTTTATTATAACTATAATAATAACAGTTGAACCACAGCTAGCACAGAAATCTACATGTGGTTGGTGGCTTCTTTAGAGTTACACAAGCTTTCTGGAGTATTGTACCTGATTCTTAGGGACCGTGGAGTTCAAAGCTTTTCCATAAACCAGTTCCTTTGAAACATCAGTACATTAGTCAACAATCCCCTGGGAACATAGCAAAATTAGAGGGGTTGTTGAGGCAGAGCAAGATAATCTGCTCAAAGAGTTGGATGGGGTGGAAGGGTAGGGAGGCAGGTAAATATGGAAAAGGAGTTCCAGTAAGAGTCTTTTCTGCTTATTAAGTACAGAAAGCGATTCCTATTCCTGAACCTCAGCAGGAACAGTTCATGGCCATGGTAACCTAAAAGACACCCACGGAAGTGCCTGATTTCAAACAGGCTTCTATGCACATTTTAACATTTACAAGCTAGAGTACAAAAGAAAATGTTTAACCTCAAAAAAAACTGCTCTGGCTGTGAGTGGAGCAGTGGCCAGTTCAAGGCACTGTATTTTAGGAAGGATGGTAAGATGTTGGAGAGAGTATTGCAAAAACATACTAGAAGTGTCTTGGGCATGGAAGACTTCAGTTATTAGACAGGCTGAGAAGCGCTTTGTTAGTGTTCAAAATGTTACAGGGCCCAGCCAAAGTGAAAAAGAGCAAAATCTTTCCAAAGGCTGAGGGGTCAGGAACCAAAAGACACACTTTCATGATGGATTGGAAACAGAACTAAAGGTGACAAGAGGAAGAACATTTTCATGCAGAGAGTAAATATTATCTAGTATTCATTGCCTTCAAGGACAGTAGTAGCACATTTCACTATGTCTTAGTGAAGAGGACCACAAGGAGTACGAATGAGAACTCACTTTAAAAACAGCCAACATGGGCAATAGACATAATTATTACAGCACTGAAGGCCATTTAAAGTCCCCAAAACTCCAGTAATTTTCATAAATAAACAGTGACTCAGACCAAAACCAAAGAGTTATTGGGTGTGGTTATAAGAAAAACAAGCTGTGGAAAAAGCACTGACAATAAACAAAAGCATTTTCTCCAAGGACACACTAAAGAAGTGTTTCTTGGCATGGATAAAACTTATGTTGGCAACTATGCATTTTCTTTAAGAACGCACAATTAAAATGTGCATAATGGGTAGATTACTGTAAATACCTGATTGTGCCTAACAGAGATACCTGAAATATTCCCTAATTGATTCAAAATTTAGAAATGAAAAATTAAAGCATTACATATTTAAAGTACAAATGGTACGACAATGAGACGTTAAACGAAAGGCATTTTCCCCCTTAGGCGAGCCTAAATTTCACATTGTACTAAGTTGTAAGTTCTGCAAATTCAGCCAATACATATTCCTCATACTGCTCTGCTGTTTAATATTACTTACCAGTTTCTAGATTTTATGGCACCATGGATTCATGTTATACTTTTATAATAAAATTTCAGAATATCTGGAATTGGGAAATTCATTAAAGTGTTGGTACAAGTTGAGTACATTTATTTAAAAACATTCAAATACCAAAATGGGGACTTACCCTCATCTCCCAATATTAAAAACATGATGGCCCTGGCAGCACAATAAAGTGGGGTTTATTCAGCACCTTCTAGCGCAGGGTTGTTCTGGCCACACCCCAGGTGATGTGATGAACTCTCAGAAGGGCCCAATTCCACATGATACAAGCAGTCTGTGGGTTATGCAAGGGTTCCGTTGCTCAGAACTGTCCATAAACTGATTTTTCCATAAGTCAGAAATGAACAATTTCACCCAAAACCAAGATTAAAATCACATTGCCTGAAATATTAGAGCCTCCCCTTCATGATGTACTCCTTTGTTTTCTCTCAGTACTGCATCGCATGGTCAATTTGCTTTGGCTACACACATTGTATTGCTTCGCACACATTTCCTATAATTCTTTGATTTCATCGAATATCTTCCACGTTCACACTACACCACCCATACTTAAACTAATGGAACATATACCATATTCAGTTGTTGATGAATGCCACAAAACATTTTAATATTTATTTGTTAGACTATAAAGCATTTTTGGGAGAATTAGTACAAGGTCAGATTTCCATAGGTCAGTATCTCCATAACCTGGGGAACCCTGTACTTTATTTAGAATGAAGGCAGTTTTGTGCAGAAATTTCACCTCAGGAGATTTGCACCACCATTTAAAGTCCAGAGGAACATTTACCACCATGATGCAATAAAAATTGGAATACATCTTTTCTTACGAAATATTTAAATTTAATTCTGCATATTTCTATAAGGCTTCTCCCTTCAATATTGAAGAGGCTCTTTTATTTACACAGAACGAATGAAAATCTCTTAAAACAATCTCTAAATCTCTTAAGCAATACTAGCAAATGGCAGACACTTCACCATCAATTATATGCAAGCCATTAAGATCTCCTGGATAACTTTCCCACATTGGCTGAACTACTATACTGATATGGGCTCCAAGTTACAAGCAAGTTTTCTGAACAATAATTTTAACTGTGATCAGTATAGAAAAAGAGGAAAGTATAAATTATTTTATAAAAATGGCTTACTGTTTACAGTTCACATCATGATACATTATTCTACATCTGAGAGGATAGCCTGGGTGCAGGTTGGGCTTTAACAGAAAGTAATTAATGTGGAAGATAATGAAGAAAAATCATTCAACAATGTTCTCCACCAGCTAAATAAATGGCCTGTTTCAACTGGTCCAAAAATCTTCCACCAGTGTGGCAGAATAATGGATCAATACATGAAGAATCATGCGTGAAAACATTTGTATCAGACTGCATGCAAGACAGACAGACATAGTGTACCAATGGGGTAAAAAGGAAAAGTATGCATTGAGTTTTAAACTGACACTTTCATTCAAATTATCGTTGAATCATGCTTCTGAAACAGAATGTAAAAAAATTGTCAATAGAAAAAAAGCTATCGAGAATATATTTTTAAATATGTGCTATTTAATTGCTTTACTGTATCAATATATATCCACCTCAAGCACACTGCACCAGTTAAATATGTTATAAAATAAAAGTATAGTTTCATCTTATTCAGTTACAGATTTTTCTGTTATGTACATTTCCAGTTTATTTCAGTAAAACAAAATACATGTTTAATAGCTGGTGCCCAGTGCACATTAAATATTTGTAAAACATTTTCACATATCTGACCTGAGGGGCCATGCTTCTCTCTCCATTTTTCAAGTAATGTCTACGTCATAAATGCAGTTTTCTACTGAGTGACAATTCAGGTGGATCTTTTAATAAAGTGATACAAGCTTTGACCAGGATCTAAATTTTGACAAGTTATTACCATACAGATGGACACAAGGTGAAATTGCAACTTAAAAATGTAATTTGCCAAGTTGGACCACAATCTATCAGTTCAAAAGAACCATGGCATTACATACTAATCCAACCTTAATCACCAACATTGATAAGCTGTGCCCATGTTACTTAAAGGATATAAAGTAGAGCACCTCATCAGTATTTCAACAAATCAGGAAAAAATAAACAAATCACAAGCAATTGTTAAAATGCAACATTTTGGAATCTTCAGACTTGAAAACGGTGAAGTAAATATTTGATCACTCGCAAGTTGCGAAAGGAATGTACAATCTGTGTATAGTAATTTTAGCATTCAAAATGCACTGACCTTCACCCAATGGCTACAAGCTTTAAGACATACAGATGGTTATGGTGTAAAATCAAAAGTCCACATGTATCCTTATGAAGGTAGTTTCATTTCCTGCTAAGTGTTTTGTTTCCTAGAGGAACTATTCAGTGAAGACAACCTTCATAAGAATGAATCTTCAATAGGTGGGGCATAAGAAAAGCCAATAAATGCATCATCAGCTTCTAAAACACTGGCACTAACTATGGAACGGTCAGGAGAATGACAGATGGAGTGTGGAACTTGTTCTTCCGTAAATTCTGGATCAAAATTTTGCAGGTCTTCAGGACCAGCCTGAAATACAAATGCTAATGTTGTCATATCCTCAAAACAGTTTACCACATTCAGATACATTGTATTTACATGATTTTTAATCCAGTTATTTAAAATAGTTACATACCACACTAGGATTAAATGGTGGAGGAATTTCCTTCCGATCTAGATCTTCCCAGTTAATGACATCAAAAAAGGGATGGCATTTGATTTCAGCCTGTAAGCAAGAAGTCTCACAGTAAATTAACATGCAGCAGCAATTTTAAACAGCCGCCTATAAAAGGCATTTACTAAACCACTTGAGAAATACAAATTCAGTGACTTGGCTAATTTTGATCTTATCTCCTTCACCTAGTAGAAAACAAGCCTGAGAGTCTATTAAGTATTTTTACCAAAGAGAGCATTAGAGGAAAGTTTAATCCTGTTAACACTTAAAGTAGGTACTCAAAAGGTACAAATGAGAATGGTGTGGATTTAAACATCTCTTCAGGATCTATGTGTGTAGTTAAATCCAATATTTCAGTAGCTTAAAGGAAGTGCAGCCTTTAAGGAATTTTGGCCTGGATACGCAATTAGTGGCAAAGTGGCAGCATTTGCCAATGACTGAGTTGCCTAAAAAGATCTATTAATCTTTGGAGTGTGGATTTCCATTTATCAATGTTCACTTACTGTTAGGTGTCAGTTCAAGAGGATTTCAGGTATCAAACCAGCTGAGCAGTTAATCACAATTAAGAATTCTCCTGGACAGCAAATGAACATATAAAAGCTATATTTTTAACTACTTTTAAAATATTTTAATAGCATAAAGTAAGTATAACATCCACTAAAGATTAATTCACATGACGCCTTTTCTGAAAGGACTGAAGGTCTGCTGATTAGTAATTATGGCTTAGCATGCCATTAAAAACTTTATGCAAAGTGCAATATTTTCAGGGTGTTTTAGAGAAGAGTTTGCAAATACCTCAAGTTTTTATCAATTCACTGACCATAAAACAGCATCACTGTGGAGGACAACTTGTAGATTTCCACATTTGACTCTGCGTTTGCATGCCCCAGAAGTTGTTGTCAGTTTAATGATGGCATGAGCTGATAGTTACTAAGTCATTATAACATCAAATTCAAAGCTAATGATTTTTGGAAAAGATATAAATGACTGTTTTGCTGTTCTGCTGGTTCAGACTGACGTTAAAGGTCCCGTGGGTGTATTTAAATAGAGTTATTCCAGCATTCTGGCCAACATTTTCTTTCAAAGACATCATTGTTCACCACTCATTTATGTTTGGAGGATCAAAATCTTGATGCTCATGGTCAACTATAGGGAACAAGAATCACAACCATGTGGCTTAATTTTCAAAACAGTTTTAACACAAGATGTACCAAATTCCACAGAACTCTGAGTTTTCGAAGAGGATTTTTGAAAATTAATATGACAAACCAAACTGTAAACACTAGGCCCACCAGGAATCTTTGGTCATCCCCTGCCTAGAACTTCCAGTGATTGGATCAGGCACTTCCCCTACCCCATCTGAACGACAGGAGATGTAGAATGTTTGTAGGTAGAGCTGAGGAACTGCAAAGGTAAAAAGAACCTGAAGGGAGTCGTGTACAGGCCTCCGAATAGTAGTCAAGATGTGGGGTACAAAATACACCAGGAGGTTTCAAAGGCATGTGAGAAAGGTAGTGGTACAGTGATCACGGGGGACTTCAATATGCAGGTAAACTGGGAAAATCAGGTTGGCAATGGACTGTAAGAAAAGGAATGTGCAGAATGCCTACAAGATGGCTTTTTGGAACAGCTTGTGGTAGAGCCCACTAGAGAACAGGCAATTATAGATTTGGTGTTGTGTAATGAGGCAGCCTTGATCAAGGAGCTTAAGGTGAAGGAACCCTCTGGAGGCAGTGACCATAATATGATCACTGATCGCTATTACTAAGGATCATAATATGATCGCTATTACTAAGGAGAAGGTACTGGGGAGACTGAAAGGCCTGAAGGTGGATAAATCACCTGGACTAGATGGAATACACCCCAGAATTCAGAGATGTAGCTGAAGAGATTGCTGAGGCATTAGTAGCGATCTTTCAAGAATCAATGGAGTCAGAGAGGGTCCCAAAGGACTGGAAAATCGCAACTGTGACACAACTGTTTAAAAATGGAGAGAGGCAAAAGACAGGGAATTATTGGCTGGTTACCCTAACCTCAGTGGTTGGTGAGATTTTAGAGTCCATTATTAAGGATGACATTTCAGAGTACTTAGAAGTATATGATAAAATAGGATGAAGTCAGCACGGTTTCATTAAGGGGAGATTTTGCCTGACAAATCTGTTAGAATTCTTTGAGGTGAGAAGCAGGTTAGACAAAAGAGAGTAGGTAGTTGTTACTTTATTTGAATGTTCAGAAGGCCTTTGGCAAGGTGCTGCACGAGGCAACTAAACAAGACAAGAGCCCATGGTGTTAGAGGCAAGGTACAACCATGGATAAGACTGGCTGATTGGCAGAAGTTAGAATGTGGGCATAAAGGGGTCCATTTCAGGATTATTGCCAGTGACTAGTGGAGTCCCACAGTGGTCAGTGCTGGGACCACAACTTTTCACTTTATACATTAATGATTTGAATGAAGGAACTGAAGGCATTGTGGTCAAGTTTGCAGACAATACCAAGATATATGGAGAAACACGTGGTGTCACGGAGGCAGGTGGTCTGCACAAGGACTTGGACAGGTTGGAAGAGTGGGCAAAGAAGTGGCAGAGGGAATACAGCGTATGGAAGGTGTGGAGTTATGCACTTTGGCAGGATGTAGACTATTTTCTCAATGGGGAGAAAATTCAGAAATCAGAGGTGAAAAGGGACTTGGAGTTCTAGTTCAGGGTTTCCTCAACGTTAACTTGCAGATCGAGTCAGTAGTAAAGATGGCAAATGCAATGTTAGCATTCAGTTTGAGAGGATTAAAATTTAACAGCAAGGAAGTACTGCTGAGGCTTTATAAAAGTATTGGTCAGACAACATTTGGAATATTGTGAGCAATTTTGGGCCCCGCATTTAAGGAAGAATATGCTGGCCCTGGAGATGGTCCAGAGGAGGTTCACAAGAATGATCCCAGGAATGAAAAGC
>JARFYF010000119.1:38932885-38946306 GCA_030265395.1 Rhina ancylostomus | reverse complement strand
AAGAACTGAATGGTTGAAAGGAAGTAGCTGTTCTTGAACCTGGTGGTGTGGGACTTCAGGCTTCTGTACCTCCTGCCAGATGGTACCTGCAAAAAAGATGGCATGGCCCAGATGGTTGGGATCTTTGATGATACATGTTGCCTTCTGAGGTAGCGCCTGATGTAGATACTCCCGATGGTGGGGAGGGATGTGCCAGTGATGTATTGGGCTGATCCCACTACTCTCTGCAGCAATGGATCAGATCTGTAGAGGAGCAAAGTGCGAACCTCCCTGAAAAAAAAAGGAAAAAGTGGTCCCTTATATCTTATTCACCCTATCAGAGGCATCCACCTTGCCCTATTCATCCCTCCTCCACTCTCACTGCAACCTAAAACCAACTTGTTTTCCCAGTTCTGATAAAGGGTCTTCAAACTGAAACTTTAACTCCGGGGTGCTGCTTGACCTTCTGAGTATTTCCAGCCCTTTTGCTTCATCTTATTTGGATGGCACACAAACAAAAGCTTTCCAGTGAATCTCGCTATACGTGATGATGATAAACCAATTACCAATTAGATTTCCAGCATCTGCAGTTTTTTTTATTCCCATGGCCACCTTTGAAATGCATCACATTATGATGCTGGAGGAACTCAGCAGGCCAGGCAGTATCCATGGAGAAAAGTAGGCAGTTAACATTTCAGATCAGGATCCTTCTTCAGAAATGAAGATAGGAAAAGGAGGGAAAAGTAGAGCAGTTATAGATGGACAAAAGTGGGGTGGCTGGGTGGTCACAAGGTGGTGATAGGTAGGTCCAGCATCTGCAGTCCTTTGTTTCTGTTTGAATGCATCAAGCTCTGCTAGATCCTGGGTAGGCAAGCTCCAAACATTGTCATGTGCTGAGGTTCTATATGTCCCTGGTATGCAAAGGATGGGTCTGGCAGTGTTGCTGCAGAACATTCCACTCAGTTGGACCGTGCTTTATCCTCTATCCTTTGTAGTAAGCATGGTGCTGAAGAACACTAATAATCACAAGTCAATCAGGCAATGATCTGCATTGAGGCCTTGCTGGAAGAGGAGACAGTGAATCCTGTTGGACTATCCCAAGTCATTTGGCAGAATGGCTCCTCACCAAGGCTTTCAAATAACCCCAAAAGACCTTGTTTGACCATATCAGATCCTCATTACACAGAGCCTCAGCACCATTGCATGCAGCCCTCAAAGCAGCTGCAATGATGATGAGACCATCAGCCATCTCCTTCTGGAATGTGTGTTAGCAAAGAAGGTCAGCAAAGAGACACAGTGGTCTTTATCGAGCTTCCCCATGGTAACAGCGATATACTCTCATGTATCTCTGCTCTGCAGCTACCCTCAGGCTTGCAAACTGAAACAAATACCAAATGCTGCTGGAATATTATCAACTCAGATGATAGATTCCTTGTAGTCTGCTCAAAGTCTGCTAGTCTTCCATTGCAATGAGCTGTTCACAGCTCTTTGTTGCAGACCAGCATACTGTAAGGTCCAGGATTATATGTTGGGGGACGGACTGAAGGTGCCATCACCAAAAAGGTTCTATGGGAAAGGGCACAGTTTGGAGTCCCTCCCACCATTGCATACTGGGGAGTTGGAACTGATGCAAAAACTTTTCAGACTGTTTGGTGAGGAAAATTATGAGAGAGGAAAATTGATATCATGCCAATAAAATGTGAATTGTGCATGTAAATAGAATGCTCCAACTGTACTGTAAACATTTCTGTATATGTATGACTGCTTTATATCACTTTCTTAGTAATGGATTCAGCATTTTTCTGACAATTGATGAGGTTAACTGGCTTGTGGATGCCTGTTTTCTGCATATTTCCTTTCTTGGAAGGTAGTGTTGCATTTACTGTTGTCCAATCCTCTTGGACCATATCAAAATTGATGAAATTTCAGAAAATCAGTGACAATAGAATAGAAATGCATGGAAAACATTGGGTCTATCATACCTGGGCTGGCTTTATGAAATGTTGGCAACAACTTGCATTTGTGTAGTACCCTTAATGCAGCAAAACATCCCAAGGTGCTTCATAGAAGCACTATGAAACAAAATATGATATAGGTCAAGTGTGGAGATAATAGGGCAAGTGACCAGCAGATTCAAAGAAATAGTTTTAATATGTGTCTTAACGGAGGAGAAAGAGGTAGAGAGGATTGGGGAAATGAGTTAATCAGTTAGTGTCATTCCCCACTTCTTATCTCATGCAAATTTCTCCAGTCTTCTAGCTTCCAAACCATGGATATTTGAGCAAACATTAGCAATATACGAAAACAGCTGGCTCATAGTAGTGGTTTCATTCTGGTAATAAGACCTGCACATTTTCATTGTTAGGGGGATAATTTGCAAAGCTAAACTGGGTTGCTCCTGTGTTGCAAACTGAAAATCAAAGGTGTTCTTTTAAATGGGAAGACCTAATAAAGAATTTAACCACAGAAACAAAAGGAAACATAACTAGAAAGTTTCTGACTGTTACATAGTCATTATGGTGCCAGTTAACTATTTAACTATCTTAAATAGTTAACGTGTGCTCTCATTCAGTAAATCAAGTGCCAAACAATGCTGTGGACAAGTCTTTATCAGAAAGTCAGGCAGACAGTGTCCTTCACATATGCTCCCTTGTCTCCCAACAATGGCCATGTCCAATCAAGCCCAGAGCAGATGGCTGAGGATCCTCTGACTGCACTCAGTGGCCAATGGTCAATGATCAGAAGCAGGGGCTACAGTGAAGTCTGCAATTACCAGCCATCTCTTCAACTATCAATCTTGCACTCTGAAAATGTGGAACATGGACTCATCCAGATCACAAATATTACAGGTAGCTGAGGAATCTCAAGCACATGTATCTATGGGATGCAGCAGCCACCAATACACAACCATAAAAGTGCAAAGGTGATTTACCAGAAATGAGGGACTTCTGTTATCATTGAATCAAACAGCACAACAGAAGGAGGCCATTCAGTTTACAATTCCTGTGTCAGCTCTTTAAAAGATCTGATTAGACCTTGTTCTTCCCTTGTTACACCTACATGCATTGAAATTTTGATTTTTCAGATATTTATCCAAGTTCACTTTTGAAAGGTGTTATTGGATCTGCTTCTATCTTTGTTTTAGGCACTGCTCTCAAAAACTCACTGCATCAAAAGTATTCTCCTTATCTGTCCTCTGATTCGGTAAGTCACCAAAGACTCTTGCAGATTTTTATGTACAGTGGGGAGCATTCTGACCAGTTGGCCTGGTATGGAGGCTTCAAATGCATAGGATCGCAAGAGGCTGCAGAGGGTTGTAGACTCAAGACAGCTCCATCACGGGCACATCCCTCCCCACCATCAAGGACATCTTCAAGATGCAATGCCTCAAGAAGGCAGCATCCATCACCAAGGACCCTCACCATCTGGGACATGCCCACCTTTTGTCTCTACTATGGGGGAGATGGTACAGAAGCCAAAAGACCCACACTCAATGATTCAGAAACAGTTTCCATGCCATCAGAATTCTGAATGGCCCATGAATCTATGAACACCACCTCATTATTCCTTCTTTTTGCACTATTTATTTACTTTTGTAATTTATAGTAATGTTATGTTTTTGCACTATACTGCTGCTACAAAACAAATTTCATGTTATTTAAGTCAATGATAATAAATCTGATTCTGATATAAAACAGTAATGCTATTAAAAAGTGAACTCAAATCATTTGTATACAAGAACCCAAGAGAATAGGAGCAGGAGTCGGTCACTTGGCCCCTCAAGTTGCCCTGCCATTCCACAAGATCATGGCTGATCTACATTGTACCAGACTGGTTGATTCTGCCAAAAACAGGCTTTTAAATTTTTTTTTTAAATACTTTATTCATTTTTGAATTTCTAAGGAGTTCAGTCAACAATAGGCCTAAAATTTCTTGGCTTAACCTGATTGCAAATCCCCAAAAACAGATGCTCAGAATTAGGTCTTTCTGTACTGTACCGATAAATTTTCATTATTAAGTAAATTAATTCATTTTCCTCAAGACATGACATTGCTTTCTAAGTAGCTCTACCCTGGATTTTATTCAGGTTCTAAACTCACCTGCTCAAGGGCCTTCAAGGTCCTGATCCTACTTTAGCTCCCAATCAGAATTGTGCAGATTTTTTTCTTCCACCCTGTGGATCAAGCTCTCACTTTGTCTCCACAAAGCTGCATGCCTAATTTTGTCTTAGAATTGGCTCTCAAATTCCAGCAATGCAACACTCTCGAGTCAAAAGGTTGTCAGTTCAAAACCCATTTTAAGGGCTGAAACACAAATATTTAGGTACATGCTCTGGGTAGTCCTGAAGGAGATGGTGACTTTTAGATGAGATATTTAATCAAGATCCTGGCTGCTCATATAGATCCTATGAAACTCTTGTGTTGAAAGAGTGGGCTGTCACTCCTAGTGAAAAATCACAAGAACTACAGATGTTTGAAATCCAAAAAGCAAACAGAAAATGCCGGAAACATTCAGGAGATCAGGTGGAGCCTGTGGAAAAAACAAATTACCACATCATGACCGGGAACCTTTGTCAGAATAGGGAAAAAGGAAGAACAAGAGAGTCCAGGTAGCAGAGAACAAGATAGTCTGGGGAGGAGGATGGGTCGAACACAGGGAATCTCTCTCAAAGGGTGAGACCAGATGAGCTAATGCGGCTGTTAAGGAGCCATTAAGATAGGAAAACTTCTGTATCTGTGTAGTGTGTTACTAAAATGATAGCAGACAGAAATAGCTAGTTATAATACAAACAGAAAGAAAGAGCGAGTTATCTAAAGCTGGAGAATTCAAGATCAAGTCCTGCAGGCTGCTATGTGCCCAGATGGAAGATGAAGTGTCGTTCTTCAAGTTTGCATTGAGCCTCATTCTAACAGTGAAGGGGGTCACAAACAGATCGGTCAGAGTGGCAGTGGGATGGTGAATTAAGGTGGCAAACAACTGCAGGTGCTCTACAAAGCAATCATCCAATCTATCTTTGATTTTTCCTATGTAGAGAAGGCCACATTGTGAACATTAGAGTAGTGCAATAGATTGGAAGTGCAAGTGAATTGCTGCTTCACTTGGAAAAACTATGATAGAAAGGGAAGAAGTGAAAGGACAGGTGTTGCACCTCCTGCAGTTCCATGGGAAAGTGCCATAAGACAGGACATGGCAGGCAGGGACAAAAGAGATTTCTGGATTGAATACAGTCAAGTTTGAAAAGAATTCAAAATAAAAGCCCAAGTTTCAAATGCTTTAATAAAAACATACAAACGTACATTACAAATGTTCTTACTAGAAATAGGTAGATGGCAAAACTGTATTCCTCACTGCAAAAAAAAAGTAATCACTGCAAAATATTTTCAAGTTGAACTTAATGAATGCAAGATTGCAACTTCTATTATAAACAAACTTTTAACCCCTTTTCTCATTATTTTAAGCACTGTATTTTGTTTCATAAAATTCTGGGGAAGAGAGGTGGATTTACACTTCCTGGCAAGAAAAATTGATCTGCTTGCAATTTCTCAACAGTTTAACAGATGCCCTAAACTGTAGGCATGTAGATATAACCAGTTCAATGACACCAATCCAGATGAATAATCCAACAATATGCTTCTCCTGTCACCTCGACTACTGTCAAAATGATTAATGTCAAAGACCAAATAATCCAGCCCAACATTTACATGCTATGGTCTTGTGGTTGTGGCTGGAACATTTCCCAATGGTGCACATTGGCAATGCTGCCAAACTATTTACATGTTTGGGAGGCTGACCCTGTGGCAAATTGTGTATTACTCATTAGTTATTGGCACGTAGGGAGACATCAACTGACTGAGGCTTGTGATTCTGATGTCATAACTTCCTACGCTACACAGGTGATTGACATAGAAACCCTTGGTGTGTCCTTATTTTTGTATAAGGAGCAGTTCCACAACCAACTCAACAAAAACAGCTGGAAAATGAAAATGATTCCATGTCAACTTTCTGGGAGGAAGCAAGAATTTTAAAAGGTTAAAATATATTTTGTAAAATTAGGACCAGTCTCAGTCCTTATTATTTGTTTAGCACAGAATACATTTCCTTTGTGGCTGGTATTTTGAGAAAACAATTACATAGTCACACAAGGTTCACAAATTTCACTATCAGCTGAATCAGATGTATTGTCACCAACTTATGTGATGTGAAATTTCTTGCTTTGCAGCAGTAGTACAATGCCAAGGCATAATAAATTTACTATAAATTACAAAAATAAATGAGATAATGAGGCAATGTTCATGGACCATTCAGAAATTTTATGGAGGGGAAGAACCTGTTTTTGAATAGTTGACTGTGTGTCTTCAGGCTCCTGTACCTCCTCCCTAATGGTAGCAACAAGAGAGTATGTCCTGGATGGTGAGGGTCCTTAGCGATAGATGCCACCTTCAAGGCACTGCCTCTTTGATGGTGGGAAGGGTTGTATCTATGATGGAGCTGGCTGAGCCTACAACCCTCTGCAGCCTCTTGCGACCCTGTGCTTTGGAAGCTCCATATCAGCCTGTTATGCAACCAGTCAGAATGTGCTCCACTGTACATCTATAGAAACTTGTACAAGTCTTTGCTGACATACCAAATCTCCTCAAATTCCTAATGAAGTAAAGCTGCTGGCATGCCTTCTTCGTGATTGCATCAGCATGTTGGGCCCAGGATAGATCCTATAACATGTTGTCACCCAGTAACTTAAAGCTGTTCACCCTTCTCAACGCTTACCCCTCAATGAGGACTGCTGTGTGTTCTTCCAACTTCCCCTTCCTGAAGTCCACAATCAATTCCTTGGTCTTGCCAATGTTGAGTGCAGGGTTGTTGTTGCGACAACACTTGACCAGCTGATGTATCTCACTCCTGTACGCCTCCTCATCACCATCTGACATTCTACCAATAGTTGTGTCATCGCCAAATTTATAGATGGTGCTTGAGCTGTGCTTAGCCTCGCAGTCATGATTGTAGAAAGAGTAGAGCAGTGGGCTAAGCAAGTACCCTTCAGATGTGCCTGAAAATTCAGCAAAACACAGTTTTAGAATGAACCAAAAACCTTGGGAATGGTCCAGGTCCTACTCAGTTAGAGGCTGATCAGCAGATCAATTGTGCCAAAAAGTCTCAACAGAGCTGGATCGCAGAACAATAGGGGGCAACTCTCAATCCAAAGGCTGGGAAATTCTAGCTCCCAATCATGCAACAGAGACCAGCCTTCCTAGCAGTCAGAAGGTGGCTAGCAGGCTATTTCAATCCAGCCACTCTCCAACTGGAAGCAAACATACTGATACTTAGGACAGACGATCCTACCCAAATCTTGTTGAATCCTGTGCTGTAAACTGCTGGGACTACTCCATTCCACCACTGCAACACGTCCATCTCCATCCACAATATAGTTCCTCCAGTGCCAAGAATGGTCAGAGTCCAAGTTCTTCTAGAAATATTTTTAGAGCTTCCCATCCCAACTTACTCTTTGGAAATTTCTCTTTTGCTCCCTTTTTTTGAAAAGCTAAGGATTCATATTCTGACCAAGATTTTGGTCACAGTTTATTGCAAGTGAACAGAGTACAAAAGTAGGAGGTTTTGGTTATATAGGACATTAGTGAGGCAACATCTGGAATAGTGTATAGAGTACTGGTCTCCTTAATAAGAAAGTACATGAATTCATGGGAAGTAGTTCTGAGAAGATTTGCTAGACTAATAACCAGAATGGATTAGTTGGACAGATTTGGCTTGTATCTGGTGCAGGAAGGGTTGCATAAATTAGGTTTGTATCTGGTGAAGTTTAGAAGAGGCAGAGGGGGCCTTGATTGAAGCATACAAGATCCTGATGGATCTTGACAGGCTGAATATATCGATGATGTTTCCTCTTGGTGAGAATCTAGAACTAGGGGTCACTGCTTAAAAATAAGGGGTCACTCATTTAAGACAGAGAGGAGGCATTTTTAAGGGTCAGGAGTCTCTGGAACTCTCACACTCAAAGACAGGTGGCAGCAGAGCCTTTACGCATATTTAAAAGAGGGGTAGATATGCAACTGAGTAGAAAGAAATGCAGAGTTGAGGCTGCGATCAGATCAGCCACAATCTTATTGAATGGCAGTGCAACCTTGAGGACCCAAGTGGCTTAATGCTGCTCCTGATTCAAATGATCAAAACCAATCATCTTTGAGCAACAGTACAGGAACAGGCCCTTCATCCCACCTTGCCTGTGCCAACCATGAAACTAACCTAAACTAATCCCATTTGCCTGTACATAGTCCGTTTCCCTCTATTCACTGCCGGTTCACGTCTCTGTCTAAATGCCTCTTAAGTGTTGCTATCATATCCGCGTCTACCACCTCCCCTGGCAGCACATTCCAGGCACCTAACACTGTCCATGTAAAAGAATACTTGCCTCGCAAATCTCTTTTAAATTTTCCTCTCTCACCTTAAACCTATGCATTCTGGTATTTAGCATTTCTCCCCTGGGGAAAAAGTCCCTGACTATCTACCCTATTCCTCCCATAATTTGATATACTATCAGGTCACTCCTCACCATCCAATGCTCCAGAGAAAACAGTGCAAATCTGTCCAACCACTCCTTATGACTAATACATTTCAATCCAGGCAACATCTTGGTGAATGCCGTTTGCACATTATACTCCATATGTGGCCAAACTGAAACTTTATACAGCTTCAACATGACTTTCCAACTTCTGTACTCAATGCCTTGACTGATGAAGGCAAGAGTGCCTTATACCTTCTTCACCCTATCCTCTTGTTTGGCCACTTTCAAGGACCTATGGACTTGTACCCATAGATCCCTCTGTACATTAATGCTCCCAAGGGTTCTGCCATTTACTGTAAACTTTCCTCTTGCATTTGACCTCCTAAAATGTATCACATTACACTTGTTTGGATTAAACTCCATCTGCCATTTCTCCTCCCAAATTTCTAACTGATCTGTATTCTGCTGTATCTTTTGACAACTTTCCTCACCATCTTCAGCTCCACCAATTTTGGAGAGATGATTTTAGCTGGCTAAGCTCATTCCAGCAATGTTCTTCAGCATTAATACTCAAAGGTTTGCCGATTGTATTATGTTTTACCGCAAAAAATGTTTTTTTTCAATGAAGTTTAACATTCCTACTGTTAAGCAATTGAACCTGGTTTATCCTGAACTAGTCAGAATATCCGACTTATTAATGAGAAACAATTTTGAAGAATAAAAACAGATATGCTCGTTATTACCGCTAATTAGCTCGATTGAGTAGTTGTATAAAAAAGAATGGTTTACATTATACATTTTTCTTTACTGATCCTGAATATCAAGGGTATGATAAATGATGAAACAATGGAAGCTATAACTAGAGAGTAGAGATAAATGACATTTAAACCATGCACTCTATGGAATAATACAGAACACAGAAAGAAAAGGTGATTGTATACCTCCTTGAGACCACCTCACCATTTAATAAGATGTTGTACCTCAAGACAAGTCTCCTGTCCAATCCCAATAGTCCTTGTGACCAAATAGCCAGAGATCTCGATTCCAGTGTGATTAACCATTCACAACCCACTAGAGCAAAGAATGCCAAAGATTTAGAACCCACTAAGGAATGAGATTGTACATACACAGATTTTGGACAAATATGGTAAAAGCATGAAATCTACTGCATGTATCAAGTACTGTCAGCAACAGTTTCAGTCAAGATCATGGTTACCTCTGGATCAGATGGTCACAAGATCAGTTCCTATTATGGTCGCCAGTGTAGTTCCTATTATAGGCCAAACGACAGCCCCAACTTCCTGATCAGGTGATACAAGAGATTGTATGGCATACAGTAACTAAAGAGCAGAAAATTCCCTTGTCAATACCATTAAAACAACATCACCTGAGTACTTAGTAATTTTTTTTTGTTTGAGACTCATTATGTCTATATTATCTGCTGTTACTGTAATTCAAATACAATTCATTGGCTATAAAACAAGTTTTTTTTAAATTCAGATGAGGATTGTGGGCGTTGCTGACAAGGTCCATTCTCCAAATGCCCCTGAGAAAATAATGGGGAACGACTATTTTAACTGCAATCCTTTGGGTGAAAGTACTTTCATAGCACTTTTGGATCAGAAGTTACAGAATTCAGACACAAGAAACAAATTAGACATTTGTTACTATGACCACAAAGCTACCAGGTTGTCAAAAAAAAGTTCAGTAATTCCCTCAGAGGACAAAATTGCCATCTTGCGTGTGACACCAGACTTTCTAATGCAGTAAGATAGCGTCGCATGTCACTCTGCTGTATCATAACTGTTCTGCAATGCAGAAGAAGAATAAAACTACCGGACCTACCAACAGCAAATTTGGCTGTGGCAAAGTCACTTCCAGAGCAGTCAACAATAGGGACTGGTGTCCAAATAGGAGGAATTGTCCCACAATCTCATTTAACAAACCCAACACAATCATTGTCATAGAACCATAACTTTACAGACAAGTTGCCAGTGTCCTCCATTACAATCCTTGGGTACATCTCGTCCCATCAGCAGGTCAGTCTCACCAGAGAGGTGTAGCACACTGGCATGCAGACAGGAAGAAGTTGTTCTGAAAGTCCTCAACATTGATTCCAGATCCCAAGATGTCACACATGGACAAGGAAATCTCCCATCATTTTCCATCCTCAATCAGCTGATGACTCAAGGCTTGACTTATGTAGGAGGGAATTGAATGAAAATATGTGAATAGAGATTTTCCAAGGCCACTAAGAAGGGGCCAGTGAGTGGAGATTGCAGGTTACTCTATTATAGAGCTGGCACAGACATAATGGGTCAAATGGCCACCTTCTGTGCTCTTTTTATATGATGGTTTTATCTATGATTCTAACAAGATTTAGAATTAATGAAAGTAGAAAGGGAACAGAATGTCCTCTTGGTAGGGGCCTTCAACATCCATCACTGGGAGTGGCTTGGTGATACCAGCAGTAACTGGGAAAAAGCCACCCAATCTTGTCCTCATCCTTCTATGATAGCAGTGGTTAAAGTGAGTATCACACAGGTGCAACACAGGACCACAAGCATGTAATATACAGCATAAACATGGTGCAATTGATAGCTGGGCAATCACACATCCAACAGATCCGATCAAAGCTCTGCAATCCTACGGTGTGGAACAATTGTGAATGGTGGTGGAACAATTAAACAGCAGAGGAAGGAGGAGGCTAAGAAATCTCCATTCTCAATGACGATGGGCACATCATTTGAATGCTAAAGAAAAGGACTGAAGCATTCGTGACCATGTTCAGCCAGAATTGCCAAATGATTGATCCAAATTGGCTTCCTTCATCTGGTGAAACCGCCATCACAGAAGCCATTCTTCAGCTAATATGACTCATTCTTTGTGAAATAGCTGCCAGCTCTGGACAGCAAAAGTCTGAACAGAATCCCAGCTGTAGTACTGAGGTTTGTACTGCAGTACCAGCTATGCCTATAACCAAGCTGTTCCAGTACAGTTACAACACTGGCATCTATCAGACAACATCAAAAGCTGCCAGGTATATGCTGTTCACAAGCAGGACAAATCCAATCCAGCCAATCTACTCCAGGGTCATCAACAGGGGTACAAAATAGCACTTACCAATCTGGGTTGACTATAATCCTTTCTTCCTTGAGTTCTGTACGTTAACATTCTCAGGGATCACTGCATTATAATCCATTTGTCCCATTCCTGATTGCAACTATATCTAATATCGCTCCAGCTGACAACAAATAAAAGCACAAACAGCTGCCAGTCACCCAGAATCAAGCCTATGATCCTCTAATCTAGATAGTGCAGTTAAACATTATTTCTCAATGCCTGGATTAGAATTCTAATGTAATGTGGAGAATCTATACTTTATCAAATGCTGATTAGGCCACAAGCCAAAATGGGGACATTGTGTGAAGTTCTTGTTGATTTTTCATAGAAGAGATACAGAAACATTTGCAAGAGTGTAAAAGGATTTGGAATCATACCACAACTCTTATACTTATTAGGAAAGGACAAATAGGCTGTGCCTCATTTTGGGGGGGGGGGGGGGGGAGAAAATGAATTGGGACTCTGTGGAAGTGACCTCAAAGTGGTCTTTAAAAATTATGAACTAAATAGATTGAGATTGAGTTGTGCTTCCATTTGTGGTGAAGAGAAAATCTAAAGAGCATCAGTACAAGACAGCAATCATGAAATAATTGGGAATTCACAAGAAACTGCCTTACCTGCAAAGTGGCAAGAATGCAGAATCTCTACTTTGAGGCAAAGTGTATACACGTGTTTAATGGGATCTGGATTAAACACGAAGAAAGAAGATTATATACTCTGACATTAGAAAGATGGGAAGAAGCTCAAATTGGAAAGGAACAAAAGGCACAGTCTTGTACACTAAATGGCCCACTTTTCTGTTGCAGATTTTATATAAGCAATAGATAATATACGAAACAATTCTATTTTCCTTGCTCTAAAAGCAAAGAAAAAAGTTCTGATTAAATACTTATCCTTCATAAAAAGATCACAGATTATAATACTTCTAGAAAACATTAATCGTGTTTCACCTGGATACCTTTGGTCTCATCCTAGTTCTACGCCGTAGATTCTGTGGATCACTAAAGATTCAAAGTGAAATAAATAGTGCTTGCAGTGAGATTTCAGTCCGCTTAACACTTTCATTCTAAATCTTTCTGGAGGGAAAACTTGGAAGTAAAACTGTCTTTCCCTGTTGAACTGTACACTGCAATACCATATTAACAGAATTGGGTAGATCAAACTTTAACAAAAATATCTTTGAGCAGCAGGCATTTAAAGTGCTGACATTCGCATAAACCAAAGCTGTTGGCGAGTGTGCAAACCATTTGTGAATAGTGTAACTTTTAGTATCTGCTGGATACCAAAAAAAAACCAAGTGCGGGGAAATCTTTCAAAAGCAGTATAAAGCACTTTGTCCACTGAACACTATTAAATGAATAATGCAACAATATTATTTGACTACAATACGATTTACAACCGTTGTATTTCATTTTTCCACTGTCAAGTCCAGTAGACTTGAAACGCTAACTCTGTTACTTAACCTGAGATTTTTCCAGCAGTTTGTCTTTTTTTTCACATTTCCAATATCTGCAGTCTTTTTTCTACATTTTTTTCACCTTGTTTTAAAGCAGGAAACAGATACATCGGCTAAACTTTTCATCTGCATTCATTTAACATCCAGTTTGTGAACGAACTCGAGAATATTCTGGTGGCCCGAGTTAAGAGTTTAAACTATAAATGCTAACTATGTTAATAACTTATTTACAGCGATGACTGCATGCACGAAACGATTCCACAAGAGTAGCGAGTTCAGACCGAGTGTTACTCACCATTCAGACAGACTTTGCTCACAGCATTAGTTCTAATCTGCACTCGCCGCATA
>JARFYF010000119.1:38911898-38925478 GCA_030265395.1 Rhina ancylostomus | reverse complement strand
TTCACCTTATGGCTTGCTGAACTGAACTTTGAGAACTATTCCTGGACTTGGAGTTTGGGAATTCACCACACACACACTTCAAGTTTAGTTTTGGGGTTAATGTTTAATATCTAATATTTTTACTTCTAACCTTTTTATTTTTATTTTTATTATTATCAAAAGTAATTATGAATAAAATAGTTTCTAACACTTATACATGACTTGGTGTGTTTCTTTTGTTACTAGTACGTAACACCTTTGATCAGAACTAAAATATATCAAACATTTTCTAAGTTGCAGACTAGGAGCAGAAGTGGAGACCAAAAGAGACGATAATGCTACCAATTCAAAGATGGTGGTGAAGACCTGTTAATTACAAATGATCTAACTGGAAGAATCAAGATAGAGGAGAGACATTGTAAGAAACATTGTAAATGCATGTTTTTGTTGATTAAATTAATCACAGATTTCCATAATAAGCAGCTTCCACTCTTTCATCACTGAAGAGAAAATTTTGTTAAAGATTTGTTTAAATTTCTGTCTCCCCGTAAAATCCTGAAATATTACATATGGTGTAAAATTTGAGTGATTGATGCATATTAAACACTAATGTTTTTGCTCACTGTTAAATGTTGGATATAGTGTTTAATGCATCATGCAAAACAAAGATCAGAAGGTCATCATTCAGACCCCTAAATGTGTTCATCCATTCAATGCAATTAGATTTCATCAAAATCCCACCTTGATCTACAGCTTACATCCAAATCTTTTAATGCACTTGGTTTGAAAAAAATACATTGAACTTAAATTTTAAAATTACTGAGTTAGCATCTAGTCTGGATACAGAGGAACTGGTGGATGTACTACAATTGGATTTCCAGAAGAAGGTGCCACTTCAAAGATTATGGATACAAGTTCAGCTGGCTAATAAAGGCATTAATGGGTCTTTTTCTGGTTGACAAGATGTAACGAGTGATGACCCACATGGATTAGGTAGTATTTTTTATAAATGATATGGATGACATCATTGAAAATATGGTTACTAAATTTCCTGATGGCATAAATGGGAAAGTAGGCTGTGAAGTGGATTTAAGGAGGCTATGAAGGGATAATAGAGAGGCTAAGTGAATGGGCAAATATCTGGCAATGGAGAATAGTGTGAGAAAATGTGAAATTTTGACAGAAAAAAAAATCAAAAATAAGCATATTATCTAAATAGTGAGAGACTGTAGAGTGAGATATGGAGGATCTGAGTGCATGCTTTGCAGAATACTAGTGTGCAGGAATAACAAATAATTAGGAAAGCTAACACAAAATTATTGTTTATTGCAAGGGGAATTGTATATAAAAGTCGGGAGGCTATGCCTCAGTTATATAAGGCACCAGTGAAATCACATCTGGAGTATTGTGTGCAGTAGTGGTCTCCTTTTTAAGGAATGTGTTAGAACCAGTTCAGAGAAGGTTTACTAAACAAGTAACTTAAATAAGTGGGTTATCATATGAAAGCTTGGACAGGTTATGTGTTTATGCACTTGAGTTTAGAAGAGTGAAGGCAGATTTGAAACAGAATTAAAATATGTAAGATTGTGACGGGTCTTGATAAAATACATGTGGAGAAGATGTTTTGTGGGAGAAAGTAGAACTAGGGATCGCTGTTTAAACTAAAGGGTTGCCCATTTAATACTGAGAAAAGACTTTTTTCCTCTCAGAAAGTTGTGAATCTTTGTACTCTCCCCTTTAAAGGTCAGTGGAAACAGAACCTTTGAAAAATTTTAAGCCATAGTTGGATAGATACATGTTAAGCAAGGGGATGAATGGTCACTGTGAGTAGACAAGAATACAGAGTTTAGGTTACAATCTGATTTGCCATCATCTTAATAAATGTTGCAGCAGGCTTGAAAGTTGGAGTGCCCTACCCCCACTCCTAATTCATATGTTGAATTTCTGGTAACATTGTGATGAATCTGCATTACATTTCTTCCAAGGTCAATATATTCTTTTGAAGGTGCAGTAACCCAGGCTTTAAATAGGAAAACTTTCTCCTTATTCACCAGCCCTTTATTCCTTTAGCCTTTCTGATTATTTTTTGCACTGGACTATTATATTTTAGTAGGCTCTGCAGATGGACCCATAAATTCCTTTGCCCTCTCTAGTTTTTCATAATATAAAGCAAAATCTAAATCCATCCTTCTCTGATTCAAAATGGATAGCCTCGTGTTTACAAGCACTAAAACCCATCTGATCCAATTTTAATCTATCAACATCTTTTGGTACTGTCATACTTACATCTACATTATTTACTATGTCATCTGACCTCATACTGTCTGTGTGGAGTTTTCACATTCTTCTCATGACCACGTGGGTTTCCCCCAGGTACTTCAGTTTCCTCTCACATTACAAAGACATTTTGGTAGGTTAATTGGCTGCTCTAAATTATCACTAGTGTAGATTAAGGCAAAAAGAATTAAAGGGGTGTTGATGGACATGTGAGAGAGAATAAATTGCAGGATTATAGGGAAATAAGGAGAGAGGGAATGGACCTGATGGGAATGCTCCTGGGAGCTGGCATGGACTTAATGGGCAGAATAGCCTACTTCTGTGCCAATAAAAGTACAAGAAAATTTCTTGGGCACATTTCCCAAGTATAGAGTATATATTGAGTAACCAAACCTAAGGTGGCAAATTCTAGACATATTAGCAGAGATCAGGCAGTACATATTTCACAGTTTCACAACCAAAGTGGTGCCCAACAGGGCTCTAAGCCTGCCAGCCAGCAGCATTTTAACTGCATCATTCACTTCACCTCGGATTCCTAGATGTACATTTTATTGTACATTCTACTTTACTGAAATATTATTCTTATGGTCTTCATGGCTTTAAATTCACCAGCTCAATCTCTTGTCAAATCTTAGCTGCTCCCACATGTGGAGCACATCTAGAGCAATTTAACGAGTAGTAATCTTTATGCATGTTAATTTAGCCATTACAGTTGACTCATTCCCTTTTGAATCATTTGACCTAAAAATTTTCCCTTCAACCCTTCATAAACTAACTGAATTTTAATCTTGAATGTGGACAGTTTGTGGCTCAATTAACAATTTCAAAAGTGAATTATACAGACACACAGCTGTGTGAAGACATTTATTGTGCCCTCTATTTTGTTAATTATGTTTAACCAAAGAAATTGTAGTGCACCATTACAGTCATGTTGCATAGCTGTTATGCAGTAGGCCACTGAAAACTTCTTCACTTTTTCCTTTGAATGCAGCAGATTATGTAAAGGGAAGTGTGGCTTTGGAAACTGGGAACAGCTCTGGGCGGGATTCAGGGCATCAGGAAGTAATTGAAGAAAGGTAATGATAAAAGATTGGATTGGGATCCAGATAGCTAGATTTGATTTAGTCATTGAAGGATCAGGGTGGATGATGGAGGGCTAAGAGGATGGGGAGGACATCCACTGGAGGAATAGGGCCTGAGCAAGTGTGATTGTGTGATTTGTGAGATCAGGGCCAATAGAGGATTGGGAAGAGATGGGGTTGGGGACATTGCCAAGTTGGTGGGATCATTGCAGGCTTAGGGGTTGTTAATGCAAAGGTAAGTAATTAGAATTACCTTAGTGGTGTTCCAGTTTGCTGTAGCATGAACACAACATAGTTGTGACCAACAATAGTTGATATTGGGGCAACATGGTCTTAGTTCTCCTGCGATGTTCCAAAAAGGCATGAAGTATTCTGCACATAACTCATGGAGTATTACAGTCTGTGCAGATTGACACACTCCTGGAAATGCCTAGTTAAGTTTAAAGAGTAAGGTGAAATTATATGGAAACAGTTGTTATAGCAACCATGAAAAGAGCGTTTTTAATCATGTGGTGCTGAAATAAATAACACTATTCAATGGAATTTCTGGGCCTTGACCTTTTGTCTGTAACCTCTAGTTCTTGATTTCTTGATAACTGGAAACAGTTTGTTTTTCTAACTGTCACCCTTTCCTAGATTTTAAAGCATTTTTTATAACATGACATAAAATATGTTACTTTAAAAACGAATTAACTTTTCAGATCTTCAAAGTGGCCAACATCATAGTGAATCTGCGTTGTACACTCTCTGAAGCCTCAATACTTTTCTACCAGTGCAGAGACTACATTATTGTATCCAGTATTATAACCAAATTCTTCTTGAAGTTTTATGTAGGCTTATCAGTTTCTTGTCTTTTATATTTGTACCTCTAGAGATGAAACCTGGAATTCTATTAGCTATTTTTACAGTCTTATCAAGCCAAAGTATTCCCATTAGTAAAAATGGAAAATACAAGAAACACTGTGAAGCTGAGTGAACTGCTTCTTCAAAGACAGTATCTGACATGCAGCAATCCACATTTTTTCTTTTATTTCAGACTTCCAACATCTGCTACTTTTTACTTCCTGCATTCTCTTCTAATAATAATGGACAGCAATTTGCAATCATATAATACATTTAACATGGGAAAATTCTCCAAGGCACCTAACAGGACTATAAGAAGAAAAGAATGGATACTTATGCCAATAGAATAATGTGACATCTGTTTAAAATCTTCCTGCAAAGTAAAGTTAAAAAGAAAGGTGGAAAGACAAGGTGGTTTAAGGGGGGAGGAGGAAGAGGAATTCTAAAGCTGAATATTTCATTAGGTGAAGTCATCTAGGGACGTGCAAGAGTCCAGATTTGGAGGGCTGTGAAAATGGAGAAAGTTACCGAGATTGAGGAGTTGGCCATGAACACAATGATGGAAATTTTAAGACTGAAGTGTGATTGAACTAGGAGCTAATGTCAGTCAGGAGCACACTAGGGTATTGAATGAGTCAGACTAAGTGAAAATTAGAATTCTCGCAGGTGAGTTTTTTCGATCAAATGAGGTTTCCACAAAATGGTAGATGGGAGGTGAACCAGAAAAGCAGTTCAAAGGTTGAATCTGGAGGTTATAAAATATGCAATAAAGGGCTCAGCAACAGATAGCTGAGCTCAGGGAGCAATATTCCAGAAAGGACAATAAGTAACCTTTATGACAGAAAGTGATTAGTTCGAACTTGCAAACTATCTGGTTGAGCCTGAGATAGCAGCCAGGGAGAGGGATATTCTCTGTTGCAGATATTGGGCTAAGAATATCCTTTCAAAAAATGAATTAATCATAGTTCACATTCCAGTCCTTCATTACACAAGCACACAGAATAGGGTCTTGAAATATAATTTATGGGGCCTGTGCAATTTACCCCCTCAACTCTTATGGTATCCTAGAATTTATCTTGTTGGGCCTGGGCAAATTTTCCTTCCCGCATTTAATCAAGGAATGGTATGGCGTAGGTTTCCTCTGGGTGCTCCAGTTTCCTCCCACATTTCAAAGACGTACAGGTTAGGAGCTGTAGGCATGCTATGTTGGCGCCAGAAGAGTGGTGACACTTGTGGGCCACCCCCAGCACATTCTCAGTCACACAGAAAGATGCATTTCAGTGTGTGTTTTGATATACATATGACTAATAAGTAGATAGATGGATAGATACATTTTCTTTTGATCTATTTTGATGTCAATTATCCCATGTTAATTAAATAGTTCTACCTTTCATTTAGTTATCTTCAACAAATTGACTTCAACAAATCCCCTGCTCTCAGGAACTCTCCATCATTTTCAACAATTGCCCTTGTGTTGATATTACAATATTTCTAAATTACCAAAGCATTTGGATTTCTAATTTTCCTCCTTTCATTATCCCCTGTATTTCTTAGCCCACTCATAAATTTGCACTTTTTTTTCTTGTATTCTGTTTAAATATGTTCATTGATCTTCTCATGGTTTTCATACATCTTCTTGAAGTGCTTCTTAATGTTATTTATCCTGGCATCTTAAAACCGTAAATAGTTCCTCTTAAGTACTTCACTTGTTTCAGGCATTCTCTACTTTCCTTAAAACATCCTTTTGTTACTCTAGAGTTCTGTGTGCCAATTTATCCTCAGGGTAAAAGAAAGCAAAAAGAAAAGTGGGAGGGAAAGAATCACAAAGTATATAAGAAAGAAGATATTAAGAATATAAGAACATAAAAAATAGATGTTGGAATATGCCATATGCCTCTTGAGCATGGCTGATCTTGTTCTTGGCTCCACTTTCTTGCCTGTTCCCCATAACCTTTGCTTTCACTGAAGACCAAAAATCTCTCGAACTCAACCTTAAATATATTCAATTAATCAGCCTCCACAATTCTCTTAGAGAATTCCAAAATTATACTAAAGAAAGAAATTATTTTCTATTTCATATGTATTCCCTAATAATACAGAAGGAGGCTACGTAGCCCATTGAGTCTCTACTGGTTCTCAGAGCATTCCCATCAGTCCAATTGCCCCATTAGTTGCCTGGAACATAATTTCTCTCACTTGCCCTTCCACTCCCCTGACTCTCCTGCCATCCACCTACACCAAGGATAATTTACAGCAGCCATTTAACCTACCAGTACCACTTTGGGATGTGGGAGAAAACAAGGACATCTGTGAGAAATCCACACTGTCACAAGGAGAACATTGGAACTCTATATACACAGCACCTTAGGTCAGGATTGAACCTAGGTCCCTGATGTTGTATGGCAGCTGCACTAACTGCTGTGCTGCCCCATCACTCTGCCTTAAGTGGGCAAGCTCTCAGTTTGCAAGAATGTTCCCCGTTCCAGATTCACCCATGAAGGGAAGCACCATCTTGGCATCCACCTTGTTAATCTTCCTCAGAAACTTTTATACTTCAATAAGATCACCTTCATTCTTTTAAATGGCCACAAGTACAAACAAAACCTATTCAACCTTTCCTCATAAGACAATCTTTTCATTCCAAAACTCAAGCTAGTTAACCTTCCCTGAACTGCCTCCAATGCAAATACATCTCTCCTTAAATAAGACGACAAAAACTGTAAGGAATACTCCAGACATGCTTTCATCAATACTTCGTACATTTGTGGAAAGACTTCCCTAATTCCATACTTTATTGCCTTTGTGATTAAGGCCAATGTTATACTTGCCTCCCCAATTATTTGCCATACCTGTCTGTTAACTTCCTCTGTTTCATATACCAGGACCTCAGATACCTCAGAAGTATTCTGTGGTTTCTCACCACTTAAACAATATTCTGCTTTTCTATTCTTGCAACCAAAGTGGATGACCTTACATTTACTACATTATATTTCACCTGTCAATATTTTGCCCACTCACCTAACACTTTGCAGATTGTGTTCCCACCTGAATTTGTATTGTTAACAGATCTGATTACCATACACTCAACCTTTTCATCCAAGTGTTAATATTCAATGTAAAGAGTTGAGGCCCTGGTATTGATCCCTGTTGCACCCCATGGGTTACAGGTTGCCAACCTGAAAATAACCTGTTTCTACTGACAATGCTTTCCCAATAGATGTGTTGGGCACAGTTTCCCTTGACTCGGTTGACTCTCTGCAATTGTAATTTGATTTCCAAAATGTGCTCCTAATACTTTTTTAGTAATGTATTTCAGCAATTTTCCTAGGTTCTTGCTTTCTTTGTTCTTTCTTCCTTGAATTAGGGATATTTGTGGTTTTTCAGTCTGCTAGAATCACATTTTCCCCAGTATTGTTCTAAGCTATTCAGAATACTCTCTATGAATCTATCCCAAAGGCTACTTTTGCCAATTTGATTTGTCCACTTAACTTAAAGATTAAAGTCATTCCTGATTATAGCAATACCTTTCTTGCAAGCTCACATTATAGCGATACTCTATCTGACTATGTTGCTCCTGTTGGGAGCCTTAAGTCAACTCCTACCAGTGACTCCTTTCCCTTGTTATTTCTCATCTCCACTTCAACTGACTCTACATCATGATTATGCACCCAAAACATTTTGCACCAATGTACTAATCTCATCTTTTATTCACAGAGCTACCCTATCTCCTTTGCCGTTATGCCTATCTTTCCAAAATATGTTCTTAAGTATATATCACCCAGCCTTGGTCATATAGCGACTTCTCTGTAATGGCTATCAGATCATGTGCATTTATATTTGTGCCATCCATTCATGTACATTGTTGAAAATGCTGCATGTATTCAGATAAAGAATCCATAGTTTTGCTGTTTTGTCATTTTCCTTCTCTGACTGTATTTGCAGACTCTGGCTCATATTTGTATGCTCTGTTTCTTCCTGGCACACTCTGGTTATCATGACCTGTTTTGCTACCCTGCATTATCACCTTGTCCTTTCTCTTTAGGTTAAAGCATGCTCTAACATTATCTGTTGCCCTAGTTATGCAATTCACCGGAACATTGGTTTCTGCCTGATTCAAGTGAAATCCATCCCAACAGAACTAGTCTCTTTTTCTCCAGTGCTAGCTCCAGTGACCTCTGAATTGAAATTCACTTCTCTTCCAATCTTTGAGCAATACATTCAAATCTTTGATCCAATTGACCCAATGACAATTTGCATACTCTCAAGCAGTAATAAAAATTATTACATTTTTTTATTTTACTTTTTAGACTCTTGCTGCTCATACTTCCTATGCAGAACCTCTTTCATTGTGCTACCTGTGTCATGGTTCCTACATGGTCCACAACAGTTTTCCCTTCCACACCAAATTCCAGCTTTGAGGAGATACCCTTAGCCCCTGAATACACTGGGCAGGCAACTCTGCCTTCTGGACTCATGCTTGATGCTGCAGAGAACAATATCTATTCTCTCTAAATATACAGTCCCCTAACATTATTACATTCCTCTTCATTCTCTGATTTTTAATGGGACCCTGTGGTTATGATGCTCCCTCCCTGCAATGTCTGTACTTGCCAACACAAAGAGAAATGCAAAGGCTGAGGCTCCTCCAATGCTACCTTCTGAAACCCCATACTTGCCTCAAAGGTCATCACATGCTCCTGTCCCTGTCCACTGATCAAGTCCAAGAGGTGTCTCTTGAAACAAGCGCCCTTGTAACTTTAATCCTTCCTGAAGCATCTACCTGTCCAAAATTTGGGAGTCCAGTTCATCAGCTCTCAGCTGAAACCAATGTGGCCAACATTGATTACAGTTGTCTCCATCAGCACGCACATGCTACAGCCACAACACATCACCTGCGATAATTTTTTATATAATTAGTAAGTAATTTTTAACTGGTTACTAATAATTTTTAATTATAATTAATCCAGAAATAATCTAGTTTTACACAGCAATTTTAGTTCCATCTTTTGCACTAGATTATAATTTAGTATGAACACATTTAATAGAGAGAAAAACTGGCAGGCCCTTGGGTTTAATTTCTCAGTTGAAAGTCTCTACTCTGCCTAGTAATTTCCTCCGAAGACAGAATAGTGATTTTTTTGGGAGTTTGGTATCTAGCACATGAGTGACAGGCATACACATGACAACTTGGGTTGTGTTTTTAGGTATTGCTGAGGGGCAGTGTGGAAATGAGAAGAGGCCAAAGATCTTTGGGGATATTAAATGTAATATTGGTGATTCTCTGGACTGGATGGAAAATAGCAAGTATGATCACACCCAGCTGGATGACTTGAGCTATTTAGCGATGGTCTAGTCAAAGACTACAGATGAGTCATGTGACAAAGGATAGATTGCCTCTGTTGCTGTCACATGTGAAATCTTTAATAACTGAGCCATTGTCCTGTTGTAGCAAGGCAGAGAACTGATTGGGAGAAATTTAGGCAGACTCTAGTAGGACAGGCTTGAAATCTGGAGGCTATAACAGATTCAAGGACTTAAGAGGGAAAGGAGATTAAAGGTGGGATGTGGTTTGCAAAGATTTGGTTGTGGAGTTAAGGGTTGGTTTTTGAGTGGAAGATAACCCTAGCAAAACTGGTTGAATATCTTTGCAAGGAGAGAAAATGAGGTCACGGCTGTGGAAATGAAATGGGAGAAATAAAAAGAGAATGAAAGACAACAGGTGGAAGGAAAAGTAAAATAAAAAATTGGCAGTTGAGAAGTGGAAGACATCAAATAAGGGGGCAGAAGATACAAAGGGAATATGAGAAGGAAGGATAATGCAGCGAGTAGTTGTAATCTAGAATTAACTAACTGAAGGAGTGGTGGAAACAGATTAGCGTTTTCAAAAGGAAATTGGAAAGGCACTTGAGAGAGAATAATTTGCATTTTTATTTGAAGAAGATTGAGGAATGACTGCAATGGGATTGGTCTAGTTGAAGCCAGCTAGATTTGGTGGGCCAAATTGCCTCCTTCTCTGCTGGAACTATTCTATTATTTTATGAATATTGTCTGAAGTAAGGTCTGTGAGATACAAAGGAGTAAACCATACTTTGAAATGAAGGAATGATATGGCAGTGATGTAGACACATTTATTTACACCATATGAAAGGCACAAGAGTAGATGCGATGAGAAAAAAATTAAGATATTTTAGTTAGTTACTATGAATGGTGGTTTTAATTACATATGTCAAATATCAAATATTTTTTGTTTCTCCTCCTTCTTGCACAGTACCTGAGGTGCTGTGCTCCTTTCACAATTTATGCACAGCCTCTCTGTGTTCTTGATTCACGGACTCAAGGTTCACAATACCATCCTGAATGTTCTTCCATTTTGAGGTGACATGGGCCAGGGATTCCCAACAGTCAGTGGGAATATTATATTTTTACAAGGAACCTTTAAACAAATCCATGATTTTTTTTCGTCTGCCATCCTGATAATCTCTTCCCATGACAGAACTTGGAATAAGGGTCTGTTTTGTGAATCTGGTGTAGGAGTTGAACAACAATGGTTTGCCTATCAAAGCTGACTGTGTGTAACCATGTCCTCAGTGTTGTGATGTTGGCCTGGGAAGAAGATACTAGATCATTCATTGTTTTAGTGAATTTCAAGTATTTTTCAGAGACAGCAGTTTTTGTTATCTTTCCAGTGCATTGAAGTAGCTGACATAGGTGTTCCAGGTTTCAGAAGCATGTAGAAAGGTAAGGATCACTAGTGCTCATAACTCTTGAGCCAGATCTGAGATCATGATCTTCAAAGACCCTGATGCTCAAAGACTGCCCTGGTACCTTTAATCCAGGATAATATTGTTGATTAAGCCACAAAGAAATGGCTTGGAAATATAAAAAGGTAAAACTATTTTAACTTCAGTGTTTCTTTGGCATGGCTCTCCAGTAAAATTTGGTTTTACATAACCCTATTGGTTATTTCTGGCATACATTTTAGATT
The DNA here is from genome assembly GCA_030265395.1 of Rhina ancylostomus. Taxonomy (NCBI): domain Eukaryota; kingdom Metazoa; phylum Chordata; class Chondrichthyes; order Rhinopristiformes; family Rhinidae; genus Rhina; species Rhina ancylostomus. The sequence continues at coordinate 38,914,312 of JARFYF010000119.1, read as the reverse complement.
TACAACATTCACTATTTTTTGAGTGTATGGTACTGCCGTCATGAACGTGACATAAAATCTGTTTGTGCAAAAGGTGAAGAAATAAATTTTCTTAAAGACGCGTGTTTCACCCTCATTCTGAAAATGCAGTATGCATGAGTATGTGTGCACCTTTAAGAATTAGTGTACAACTTGGCACAGATTTTAATACATTATTGTACCAGCCCTGCTGTTAGTAGTGCCTTGACTGCCCTCAATAAAAGATGCTTTCCTGCTAGCGCTACCTCAAGTTATTTGACTTAGTCTGCAGCTACACCAAAGAGATATAAGATACAAGATATTTATTTGTTAGTCACATGTACATCGAAACACACAGTGAAATATGTCTTTTTGCGTTACTAAGAATGTGTTGGGGGCAGCCTGCAAGTGTCACCACTCTTCTGGCGCCAACATAGCATGCCCACAACTCTTAACCTGTATGTCTTTGGAATACAGACACTGCACTGGCAAAGGGCTTGGGATTTTATTGCTTGAGAGATCAGCAAGACAAGGATCCAGTGTGAAGTTAATAGAGTACATGTTAATATTCTACCTCGAGTCTGATTGCACCATGAACCACAGATGAGGTCCAATAGAAAGACAAAGTAAAAACCTTTTACAGATATTTTAATCCAGTGTTGACTGAAATTTTTAACAGTTATAAGTCTTTCACACGCAACCAGGGACCAGAGGAAATTGTTAAATTGAGGAAATTGAATACAGGCTTAAGACAATAATAGAAAGGTGCAATTTCCAGATCATGTTAAATCAGGCCCTGTTCTACTGTTTGGTGTGTGGACTGGCTGACTCGATGAAAGAATTCAGATAAAACTTGATATTTGATGAAGAATGTAGATAGCCACTGGAACAGAACTGACATTTAAGAATGTGATACAGTCTTGCTTGGAATGTGATCTCGGAGCGTAAACACAGACAAGCAAAAGAGAAAATAATGGCAGCAACCACATCTTTATGGCAAGGCACATGGTCACAGAAAGCCACGTAGGTAGGAAATTGTGCATCACAAAGGTTGAAAAATTGGTAAACACCAGCATGTATATAGTGGAAAGTGGCAATGAAGGGGTGATATAAGCCCCAAAAATTAATGTTATGTCCATTATTGTGTATAACATTTTAGTGATTACAAGATCATGGTTATGATTAAATGGCCTAGTGAGGAAGATAGAAATCATATAGGTGTGGATTGCTTGTTAGCGTGCTGTGATTTCCATGACTAATTCTCAGTGCCACTCTGTGGATGTACTCTGGGGAGGTCCTGCAAATGCTTGGGGAAATGTCATGCATAATCTGGTCATGGAGGGCAAGCTGCAAATAATCGTGGCAGAAACTGATGGGAAGAGACCGGACACGGACTCATCTCTACAGCAGTTACTGGTGTTGGCATTTGTAGTTTGCAGAAGCTTGTGATGTATTACATTTTCACCAGCTCATAGAGCGGCATTGAACGACGGCATTGTCGTTCATAGAACGACAAGCTCCACAATCAAATCTATCTGGCAGCCAAGCCCATTTATTTCTGGCTAAGATTGGTTCACTATATCCTGAAGCTGCAGGTAGAAGAGCTATGCAAATTAGAAAAGAATGGGGTGTTGGTGAAGGTTCAACACTGTAAATAGGCAACCTCATTAATGTCTCCTTGCCTGATAAAACTGTACATTTATGTGCAGACTACAAAGTTACCTAAAAGCACCCTTTACAAGAGTGGTATCTCCTGTCTAACTTGGAAGTATGTTTGCAGAGTTGACAAGTTATTCCAACAAGTCAGACCTGTCTCATACCAGTGGGCAGCTGAACATAGACTCAGTGAGTCTGAGTTGCTCGGCAATTAATATGGACAAGAACTTATATCTCTACAATAAACTATCACATAGGGTTAAAGTAAGCCCAAAAGATCTTTAAATCTATAATGGATAAAATGATCTAAGGGATCCCGAGGTGGTTGTGCAATCAAGTGAAAGCCTCAATGCCATAAGAAGCCGAACAGGAGTGTTTGAGGGAGCCAAGAAAATTCTCAGCATATTTCAAAACACAAAGGTAAATGGGCCAAAAAATGGCATATGGAATTTAATGCAGACAAGTGTGAAGTGTTGAACTTTGGGAGGACAATCCAGGGTAAGACTTACACAGTGAACGGTAGGGTTTTGAGGTGTGTGGTAGAACAAAGGGACCTGGGAATACAGATCCATAGTTCCTTGAAAGTGGTGTCATAGGTAGAGTCATAAAGAGAGCTTTTGGCACTTTGGCCTTCATAAATCAGGGTATTGAGTACAGGAGTTGGGGTGTTATGTTGAAAGTTGTACGTTGGTGAGGCCAAATTTGGAGTATTGTGTGCAGTTCTGGTCACCTACCTACAGGAAAGATATCAATAAGCTTGA
>JARFYF010000119.1:38877809-38894284 GCA_030265395.1 Rhina ancylostomus | reverse complement strand
TATGTCTGAACATGAATAGCAGGGAAATTGTCTGCATTATCAATTAATGTTTAAAGTTTGCTGCTTTAAAAAATCACATCACACAGGCAAATGTAGCTTTTTATTAGATTGATGATAAACATAGAAACTTCTTGAAATGGAAGATAAATGCTTTTTTCCCCTTTTTTCAGTCTCTTTAGGATCTTAATTTCCTTCTAAAACAAGCCATTCCAAGCTAGATACAAATATATTGTGCCATTCTCTTCTGAGTTAACCTCATTCTCAATTTTTATGCTGTGTGGAGATGCTAGTACTTTGCCAAGCTTCAAATTTTGACTTCTGGATGTCATCACTGTTGATATTGGTCCAGTCTTAAAATGTCCATTGATCACAAGAACCTGTTTCCCGGGCTTTATTAACTTTCCCATCTATGTTGGTGCATTCTCTTGAATACCACATTGTAATCAACAAACTGTGCATGTGCATGATTGGACGACTTGTATACACATCATCCACTACATTTCCATTATCAATACAGTTACGTTACTCAATTATACCAGTCAAATATGGTTTGCTTCAACAAACCTCTGCTATTTCATTTTAATTGTTCCATGTCTTTCCAGTGCTCATTCACTTTCTGTAGAATGACTTCTAGCTATTTACCTAATGTATTCTAACATTTTAAACTCTTGGAATCTCTAGTACCTTCTCAAAGTACCATTTGGATTTTATATTTGGCTTTAATTTTATTAGTTCATTTTAAGTGTATCTGATTTTAATTTCTCTGCTCCATAGTACAGCAGTTCTTGTTGCATCCCTTAGGGTCCAAGGCTGTTTTTTTTTCTCTCATCTTCTGCCTGTTTTTCTTCCTTTTTTCCCTTCACTTTCTTCTTAACTATGTATCCCATTTTTATACATTATTATTAGTAAAATGTTGGATATTGAAATAAAGTATTAATAATTTATAAAAGCTGAAAAATATCTTGAGACTCCCATATTTTCATCAATTAGTTATTAGTGCAATAGGTGCCATGGTTGACCAATTTTATTCATTTGTAAGATTATTTTGCCTAGGTCTGACCGAGGACCTTTGTGCTCAAGGGCAGCTTTCATCTGAAAATGAATAGGATGTTATTTTCCATGGTGGTGCTTTCAGTATTTTTTAATTTTATATACTTTGAGGTCACCATCTTCCTTGGTGGTCTTAAAATATTTGTTTTTCATTTTTGTTAACTTCCACAAACAGAACCATGCCCTGTCCTTTTAACTTTGACTTAATTGTGTTAATCTATGTATCATCCTTGCATTTTGCATGCACACAATTACTTTCTGCAGTGGTCCTGCCGTAACAACTTGGCTCAATGTGAACCAGCAGCAAATGTGAGTCAGAGTTGGGTAATATTGAAATTGGAAGCTAAGAAATGGTTGGAAAACATTCAGTTATATAGAAAAATACCAGTATTGAGTAATCAGTCAAGAAAGACTGCTAATGAGAAATAAACCAATGAAGTAAGTAACCATTGGAACTAAACATTATTTCCTCCCCAAAGTACCTGAAAAGTTTAATATCTTCAGTATCATTTACTCCATGAGCTATCAAAAGTTTATGTAACTTACAACATTAATTTTGATGATTAAACTGAGTACTTTTGTGAAAAAATTTAGAGACCTTCTGCACTTGTGACATGCAATGCTGATTATATGACTGTAGCAACTTTCAATTATCTCAAAATTCCCAGCTATCATTTCCTCAAAAATTTAACTTGTGTTTCAGAACATAAAACAGTATAGCACAGGAACAGGTCCTTCAGCCAATTATTATCTGTGTTAAATATGATGCCAGATTAAACTAAACTTTTCTGTCTGCACATGATCCATATCCCTCCATTGTCTGCATATTCATGAGTCAATGCAAAAGCTTCTTAAATGCCACTATTGTATCTGCTTCCACAGTACCTCTGGCAGCCTGTTCCAGGCACATCCCACTCTGTTTAATTTAAAAAGAACACTTGCCTCACTCATGTCCTTTTAAACTTTCCCCCTCTCACTTTAAATGTATGTCCTCTGGTATTTGCATAACAAACCAGATAATGAATTTGAGAATCTTCAATTAACTTTTAAATAAAACTTACCAATTTTAATTTGAAGCTTCAAACTGCTGAAAATATGGGCTGGGATTTCCTTGGAGTTGTTCCTACTCTGCTGCTACAACTTCACCAGAAGTGCAGCAGTGATCATGCCATTGTGGGAGAAACAGACTGAGGTAGATAGGCCTTGCACAGGATTTTGTTTGTTACTCTGTTGTAAGAGTGGGAGACTGTGTGGAATTTTGCTGATATTTTGTTTCTTTTTTAAAAAGATTTCAAAGACCTTATTGCAGACAAATAGTTTTCTCTGGAGTAATTTCTGTGAAGGATCTGGTTATTACAGCTGTACAAAATGTGGGTTAAACCACATTTGGAGTTTTGTGTACAGTCTTTGTCGCCATAGTACAAGGATTAGAGAAAGTGCAGAAGAGATTTATCAGAAGGTCGACTGGAATGGGGGGGCTTGAGTTGCAAGGAGAAATTTGATAGGCTAGTTTTGTCCTCATTGGAGCATCAGAGGCTGAGGTTTATGAGATTATGATAATCTTTTTCCCATGGTAGGGCAGTCCAAAACTAGAGAGCAGAGTTTTAAGGTGAGGGGAGAAATTTAAAGGAAATCTGAGGGTCAAGTTTTTTCACACAATGTGGTGGTTATATGAAACAACCTGCCAGAGGAAGTGAGAGGCAGATACATTTTAAAAGGCACTTGGATAAGTAGGGATACAGGCTTAATGTTGGCAATTGAGATTCAGAGGTGGGTACCACAGTTGGCATGGACAAATTGGTCCAAAGGGCCTGTTTCTGTGCTGTACAGCTCTGACTTGGACAATATTGGTGATGTCCTGCTCCAACCCACAGATTTTGTTTCCTTGATTCTTCTGTATTCTCAACCCCTTGGTAATTTTCCTCTACTACATGTTTTCCCAGCCCCATATTTTTCATACTGCTCTCTATTTTCTCTCCTCCTTCCTCCATGTGTTTTGCCTGTGACTTCTACATTCATTTCTTTTTCTTCAGTCCATTATTGTTTACCCTCTTCTGTCAATCCTCTTCCCAATTGATAGGCATCTGCATTCTTGCTTTACTGCTGCAGTTTGTGTTCTTTTTCCTGGATTTTAATTCTTCCTGTGACAGACTAGTAGCTTCCTAGGAGAAAAATCTGTTTGTGCAAGTGCATGGTAAATGTTGCTATTGCTCTTTTAGAATGCATTGCCATAGTTTGTTAAATTCTTCTGTGGTTGGATTTTTTTTATTCACAGGGTGGTTGAAACATTATCTTCCCTAAACCATTCTTGAACCAAAATTTGAAATTACAATAATTTGCACATTTGAAGAAGTGTTTAATTAGTTATAAAATACATTGGGATATGCTGAAATCTTTAAAAACTGCTCTGAGTTCAAGTTATCAATTTCAGAGACCTTGTGCTGATTTAAAAGGGAATTTGTTATTTGCAAATAATAATCATAACATGCTTTAGGAATTAAATAGTATCAAATTGAATGGTTAGGAAAAGAATCTACAGATTTGAACAGCATCAGCTGTCATTGCATGAATCAATGAAACTGAAACTTGGCAATAAATGTTAGAGAGAAGTTTTGGAGGCAAGTTGCAGGATGGATATTGGTGATTTGAGTGATAAATATGTTTCTAAACTTTTCGTGTGTATTGGAATTGTGGTTGAAGAAGGCATGAAGAAGGGATAAGACATTGGTTTATAGCAAAAAATTGAAAAGCTTGGGTGATGGAGGGTAGTAGTAGGGCTGTCTTTGCATTTCTGTATCCTAGATGAGTAAGCAGGTTCTACACAACGCAGCTAAGTCTGATAATGCTTTGTGTGGTGCAGCTAGATCTAACCCATTTGTTTGTTGTGGACTTGCGAAAGCAAGCCAAGGCACAAGTCTTTGCTCTCCCAGTTAATTCTGATGACTGAAGTGATTTTTGACTGCAATTCAGATTTGCCATTATTGCAACCTGTATTTCATTGCAGATCTATTGTCTGTTTAATCAGTCACATATCACTCTGTATGAGAATTCTTTAGTATCAATGAAATGCCATTTTTCTTTGTGCAATTTTTTGAAAATGGAGATCATAATACTAGGTTGGTTAAAATTTGTTAATGGATTCTAACATTTTATTTTTACTATTCATCCTTTTACTTAGGTTTGGCAGATGGCAAGCACTTCACACTTCCACACCTTCCTGGTAAAACATTTGTGTACAATGGGACAGACGATAGACTAGAGTTGTGCATTGATCCAGCAGGACACATTCCCATTGGTCCTGATATTGACAATATGATCAAAGAGGCCTTAAGTCAGTTACGGTCTGAGGGAGGAGCAAGAAGTAGAGAGGGAAGTCCTTCCTCACATGGAGGGATGAAACTTGGAAGTGGAGGTGTCGTCAGAAAAAAGTCTGAACAAATGCCAAATGTCACAGCTTTCCAGGGAAAAGGCCATTCCCTAGGGACTGCTTCAAGTAGCCCACAGTTGGAGCAGAGGCATAGCAGGGAAATGCAGATGCCTAGAAAACAAAGTACAGGCAGTTCCTCAGCAACAGATCTTAATTGTGCTATTGGCAAGTCCAGTCCCAAGCAAGGGGCTTCTCCACCCAAATCCAGTGGTGGAGATAGTCAGCTAATACGAATGGCACCTGGTTTTGTAACAATGCGAGATGGTAGGCAACTTGACCCCAACTTAGTTGAAGCACAACGCAAGAAGTTGCAGGAGATGGTATCTTCTATCCAAGCCTCCATGGATAAACATATGAAGGACCAGAGTGCAGAAGAATCAATTACTAGTGATATTCATGAAACAAAAGTGCACTCGACAGCAACTTCTGTCCCATTAATAACGAGAACTGAAAGTCTTCAAATGGATGCCCCAGAGCAACCATCCATCGCTGCACAAGCAGGTGACAATGAGAATTTAGGTATGGAAACAACAACAACTGGTGTGGAACTGTTATCCTATTCATCCATACCATCATGCAAGGTACATGATGCAACCCTTTTGAATGAAGACCTTGAAGAAATGGATAGTCAAGAAATAGAGGGAACAGTTGAGCCTATGGATCATTCTTGATTTCATATGGAAATGGATATTATAAAGCTTGGTGAGTCTCAAAGGATCCAAAATATTTAAAGTTACTTACAGCTACAGAAATGCTATTGTGCCAGAATACAAGGAATAAAAGTATGAATGTTTTCAGGGCAACTATTCAAAAATGTGTGCCCTTTACAAGTTTATTCTGTGAGCTGAGTGAGAAATTAGAGGAAAATAATTTAAAATATTGGTTGTGTAGCTGTTTACTTTGTAATTAACAGATATATCAGTCAGTTTCCCTTTTGTCTTGTCTTGATCATGACCGTGACATTTTAAGCTTGACTCCCTTGCATATATTACGGAGGGTGCATGTATTAGACCAGGCTGTACAGTGTAATTCTTCTGCCACTTCAAACTTGTGTCCTGCCCTTATGAAAATTTGTGACAAGAATAATTATTTTTATTTTTTATGTTTGCCTAATCCTCTCTTTATTTGAAGTTTGAGAAGGTAGCATGATGCCACAGCTTGTAGAACTGCTGACTTGCAGTTCCAGTGACCTGGGTTCAATCCTGGCATCAGGTGCTGCATGGAGTTTGCACATTCTCCCTGTGACTGCCGAGGTTCTCTCCCTGTCCCCCACCCCAACCCATTTCCCATATCAGATAGATGGTTGGTAGATTAATTAGCCACTGTAAATTGTCCTTTGTGTATCATTGAGTTGTAGTCTCTGGGGAAGGTTGTTGGGAATGTAGGATTAATGTAAGTGGGGCACTTGGTGGTTGGTGTGGACTTAGTGGGCTAAAGGTCCTGTTTCTATGCTGTATGTTTCTATGATTTTTAAGGTAGTCTAGATTTGCTTGTTGCTCTTTATTCCTTTTGTAAAAACAGAAAATGGTAGAAACACTCTGTGGGTCATGCAGCACCTGTGGGGGGGGGGGGTGGGTGAGAAAGGAAACAGTTAATGTTTTGGGTCTAAGATATTTCATCAGAACTGGAAAAGAGAAAATAAATTACTTTCCATCCCCCAACCCCTTTGAAACTGTAATGGATAGAACAAAGGAAGTATCTTTGGGAGGGTGAGAATAAATGTTAAAATGTGCTTCTGAATGCCACTTTATTTCTTTGTGTTAGCAGGGCTGTGGGATATGCCTAGCAGACCAGACCAGACTATAGGGAGAGAAACTGAGCCAAAATCATAGATGGATGACTGTTTTGTCTATCAGAACTAGCCATCTGTCAGAGTTAACAAAGCATATTACCTAAAGTTGGAGAATTTAATATTGAGTTTGGAAGTCTGAAATTTACCCAGACAGAAGTTGAAGTGTTGTTCCTCCAGTTTGTGTTGGAAATTGTGAAGAGCGATTCATTGAATGTGGAAGGTGAGGACCAAGGGAACTCTTTCTTGCTGTGCCCAGGAGGGGATTGGGTGAGCTCAGTGGTGTAGAAGATAGATGAGTTCTGGTATTGAGATCTGCTCACAATGGTAGAAGGGAAGCTGTGGTTCAGGAAGAATCCTAATTTCCTCCAGCTTTAAGATTCCACCACCAGACATGCATCCCCTGCCTATTCAGCATTATGAAAGGCTTGCTCCTTTTGTGACTCCCTGGTCTGTTCTTCCACCTCTTATGGCACTTTCCCCATGCAACTGTACAGGATGCACCACCTGTCTTCTCGGCTCTTCCCTTTCCATCATCCAGACACTCAAACAGTCCTTCCGGGAGCAATAGTGATTCCAATCTGGTGTCCTACATTAGGTGTTCACAATGTGATGTCTTCAACACTGGAGAAACCAAACACAGATTTTCTGTGAACCTGTGTTTAGTCCACAGGAGTGGAATGGATTGGAGCATGGGTATTTTGTTGCAGTATTGATCAGTTGATAATTTAACTTGGCACCAAGCTGAACATAGTAAGCAAAGAGGAAAGATGAATATGAAAATAAGATGGCAAAGGGAGAGTATGAAAATAGAATGGTAATGAATCTAGGATTCTTTTGTAGACATGTGAATTTCAAGCAGGTAGTAAGAAATGGGTTGTGGCTGATTAGAGATTAAGAAAGTAATCTATAAATAAGGGCATAAGGCATTGCTGAAATATTTAATGAGACCGATGTATTAATTTTTACCAAATAAGATGTCAGAGTATCTTGGCAGAAATGGGTGGTAAAGATGGAGATACAAGACTGTAGATGTTGAAACCTGGAGCAAAAAAAACAACTCGGCATTTTGATTTTGGCTACAAGTGGTGGAGATTATGGGGGAAGATGGAAATTAATATGGAGAAGATATTAGAAAGATGGATTATACTTAAAGTCTTGGTCGTAGAGTCATACAGCATGGAAACAGGCACTTCAACCCAACTAGTCCATGTCAACTGTACCCAACTAGTCCATGTCAACTGTGTTGCCCAGAGAGCTAGCCCCATCTGCCTGTGTTTGACTCAGCCCTCTAAACCTTTCCCATTCATCTACTTATCTAAATGGCTTATGTGCCTTAATAGGCACATAGTGCCTATAGGCACATAGTACCTACAAAGTGCCTCAACCACTTAATGTAAATAAGTTCCTGGCTCCAGAAAGGATACATCCTAGGTTGCTGAGGGAAGTAGGAGTGGTGACTGCAGAAAGGCTTGCCATAATTGTCCAGTTCTCTACAGATACAGAGGAAATGCCAGAGGACTGGAGAATCGCATATGTGACATTCCTTGTTCAAAAAGCTTTCCAAGCATATACCCAGCAATTACAGCCCACCAATTTAATTTTGAAGGTTGGAAATATTCTTGTATAAAATGTTGGTTAGCAGGGTCAGTAAAGGAGTCAGTAGCAGCAAGTCATGGCACATTCTGTTGGAGAATGATTTTAAAAAAAAGTGTTTCCCATGGGTCAGTGCATGGACTGCTGCTTTTTATTTTGGTGTATATATATTTACATGGTGGATGTGTGTGTGCAGGGTAAAATTTTAAGGTTTGCTGTTTGCTCCAAACATGATGTGGTAAAAGAAGGACTGCAAGAGGATTTGGGCTGGCAGAGTGGGAAAACAAGTAGCAAAAGAAGTGTGAAGTAATACATTCTGGGCAAAAGAATGAGGTGTGACCATATAGACTGATTGGCACAGTTCTAATATATATGTTGAAATTGAAGTACCCAAGTGCTAATGTACAAAAATCTTTTGGCAATAGCAGTTTGTATTGAGAGTTTGGTTTGTAAAACATAGGATTCTGGGCTTCATATAGAGAGAGATGGAGTACAATAGCAGGGAGCTTATAATTTTGGTCTGAATAGAAGAGCTCTCAGCTATAAAGTTTGAGTGTGAATGCTGGGATGTTCTAGTAGGTGAAAAAAATTAAGAGCACTGGTGAGGTCACACCTGGAGTACTGTTATCAATTTTGGTTCCCTTATCTAAGAAAGCATTTTCTAGGATTTGGAGGCAGTCCAAAAAAAGTGACTATGCCATTTCCTGGGATGAGAGGCTTTTTCCATTGCAGCCAAACTAATTTGATTAGGGTGGTCTTATTGAAACATGTAACATCCTCAGAAGGCAGGATAAGGTAGATGTTGAAATGTTTTCACTAGTGGGAGAATTTTGGATAAAGGGACATGGTTATAAAATTTAAAGCTGTGCTCATTTAAAACTTGGGTGTGTAGGGACTTCTCACAGAAGATGGTGAATCTCTGGAACTCTGTTAGTGGATTGTGGATGTTAGATCGTTGGGGGTAATTAAGGAAGAAGCAGATAATTTTTCAAAAGATCATGGAATTGAGTACTATGAGTGTTTATTGATTATGAATTCAAACACTCGATGAAACAAATCGAATTCACTTCTTTTAGTCTCATGGAACAATAGCAATTCAGTTTGTATCACATTATAAGAAGCCACAAACTGAATAAAGCCCTGTAAATGTGGAAGTTGATTAAAATGGGGAAAAACATGTCAATAATTTGCCTATAACTGTAGGATTGTTTAAAGCAAGGATATTATTGCACTTCACTATTTATGTGGCCATAAGCTGGGTTAGTATTATCTGATTGAGCTTCATTGTGTTTTTACTAGCAGTAAACATAGCCTGTTTTTACATGAAGTTGCATACAAAATTATTCTAACCTTGTAAAGGAGATGCTTACATTCTCTTAGCAATCTGAGGAAGCTACATCCTTAATGCAAAACGGCAATCTTAATTTATTCCCTTCTGTATTTTAACATTTTATGCAATGCCATTTCGAACAGCCTGTTAGTAATAAGTGAAAAATAATCAAGGTTAGGAAAAGATGCAAGTTAAAATGGGAAACCTTGTAATGAGGGAGAAGGGATGGGGTTGGTTAAGTTACCAAATGCTTTATTAAATAGCAAGGGGTATCTTGGAAGGTTTGAACCACAGTCACACATTTGCTAAATGATATTCAAAATTAATCCCTTGATTTAGTTTACATCTGTTCACTCCTTGTAATCTTGTATCATAAGTAACAACAAGCCATTATAATAATGTTTAATCTACTTGTGACACATTCATTTATTAATAATATGAGCAGAAAATGTTTGAGTTACTCAGCAGGTGAGGCAGCATATCTAGAAAGAGAAGCTGAATTAATGCTGACCTTTTTGCATCTGCAGTATTTTCATATTTTCTTTGGGGCATAGGAGGTTATTTGGCCTCTTGAGTCAATGCAATTAGACTCAATCCCACTATTATTTCATTGTAGTCCATATTCTCTTGTCTGCCCATCAACTATCCCCAATTCTCTTACCAGTCACCTGCACTAGGGAGAATTCACAACAGCTAATTAACCTGTGTTTGGGATGTGAGGGGAAACCGGAGCCCCCACAGGAAACTCACACGGTCAACGTGCAAACTCCACACAGTCGGCTCCAGAGGTCAGGATCGAACCCAGGTCACTGGAGCTGTGAGGTGTCTGCACTACCTGCTGCACCACTGGACTCTTTGTTCTGGACTCCCCCAGCAGGGGAAACAGTTTCCCTGTATTTATCTTAACACCTTGATGATATCATAGTCAATCTTCAAAGTTCTAGTGAATAGAAACCATATCTATGAGCCCTGACTTCTTAATTTAACCCTTTAAGCCCTGGTACCATCCTGATGACTCTGTGCTGTATCCACACTGAGATCAGTATATCCTGAAGTGTTGTTTGAGCTGCACTCTCCCAGAGAAATGGAGAGTGCTCCAACACACTCTTGACTTGTGCCTGTAGATGGTGGAAAGGATTTGAGGTGTCAGGAGGTGAGTCACTCACCACAGGATCCCCACCCTCTGGCATGTTCTTGCACCCATGGTATTTAAGTGGTTGGTCTAGTTGAGTTTCTGGTCAATGGTGACTCCCAGGATGTTGATGAAGGGGAACGTGGCAATGGCATTGACATTAATGTATCGGTATTGGTTTATTATTGTCACTTGTACTGAGGTACAGTGAAAAACTGGTCTTACAAACTGACCGTACAGGCCAATTCATTACCCGGTGTGAAGAGCTCATCAAATCAAGAACCTGTTTGAGTGGAGCTAAGAATCTGTAAAGGGCAAAAGAACGATGGTGGGAGTAGTCTATAGGCCCCCAAACAGTGGTGGATATAAAGTGGTCAGGCTGGACATAAATTAGAGGGCCAAACAAGAAAGATAGTGCAATACTCAAGGGGGTCTTAATCAACATATAGACTGGGCAAACCAAATCAGCAATAATGGTGTGGGGGACAAATTAATTGCGTGGTTTTTCAGATCATTGTGTTGAGGAACCAATGAGGGACCACGAGTTGGGCACTTAGCCCCTCAAGCCTGCCTCGCTGTTCAAGGTGAAGTTTATTGGTCATAGGCGTAGATACCCAGGGTATAAAGGCCGTGAAAATGCACAGCACAGTACGTTACACAATGAGGACAAACATAATTTAACATAACCTACACATGTGCAAAATAAACAACAAAATAGACAATGATAGTGCTAGATTGAGAGAAATATCGTCTGAGGTAGTGTCGGGGTTTTCAGGTGGGTTCAAGAACCTGAAGTCATTGGGGAAGAAGCTGTTGTTGAACCTTGAGGTGTGGGTCTTCAGGCTCCTGTACCTCCTGCCTGACAGCAGCATCGAGAAGAGGTCACAGCGCAGATGGTAGGGGTCCCTGATGATGGATGTCACCTTCCTGAGACAACACCCCTTGTAGATATTCCTCGATGGTGGGGAGAGTTGTACCCACCATTCTATGTGGTGATATCTGATCTGCCCCAGACCTCTTCTGTGCCAGACCCCCCATAACCCAATATTTACCCCCAGTTACCCTCCACATCCTCTCTGAGGTTGCTGGAGATTCAAGACCCTATCTGGTTTAGGTACCGTGTAATGAGAAAAGGTTAATTGAGGATCTGGTTGTTAGGGGGCCTTTGGGGAACAGTATTCAAAATGCCATCAACCCTCACATAAAAGGAAAGTGACTTCGTTCAGTCTGAATTGAATAAAATAAACTATAATCCATGAGGTGAGAGGTGCTTGTGGTAGCCTGGGACACCACATTAAAAAGTTTGATTGTAAATAAACACTGGTCAACATGTAAAGAATTAATACACAGCTCACAAGTTATATATATCTGCTCAAGGCACTGAAATCCCCCCACAGGAAAAGTGCTTTGGCTGTGACTATCAAGAAAAGTTAAAGATTGTCCTAGTTCAAAGGGAAAAACTTGTAACGTTGCCAAGAATAGCAGCAAGCCCGAGACTGGGTGAATATCAGACCCCAGCAAGGGAAGACTAGACACTGATAAGGAAAGGGAAAGTAGAATAAGAAAGTAGTTTGTCAAAAATATAAAAATAGTTGCAAAAGCTTCTAAAGACGTTGAGAGGAAGAGATTAGCAGAAGTTAATGTGGGCCCCTTATGTAGTGAGACAGGAGAAATTACATTGGGAATAAGGAAAAGGCAGAATAATTAAATATTTTGAGTCTGTCCTCACTGAACAAAACACAGGAAAGCTCCTGGAATGAATGGTCTACAGTCACAGAGCAACAGAGCACGGAAACAGGCCCTTTGGCCCAACTGGTCTGTGCTGACCAAGATTCTCATCTAAATTAGCTCCATCTGCCCCTGTTTGGCCCATATCCCTCAAAACCTTCCCTATCCATGTGCATGTCCAAGTACCTTTCAAATGTTGTTAATGTACCTGCCTCAACCACTTCCTCCGGCAGCTCGTTCCATTTACTGAACATTCCCTGGGTGAAAAGGTTGCCCCACAGGTTCCTACTAAGTCTCTCCCCTCTTGCCTTAAACTAATGCTCTCTAGTTCTTGATTCCCCAACCCTGGGGAAAAAGACTGTGCGCATTCACCTTATCTAAGCCCCACATGATTTTATACACAATGTGAAGGAAGAGCTCATCATTGAAAAAATATTAACAGGATAAATTAACAGGGCTGCAGACACAGGAGACCGCATACGCTGGAATCCAGAGCAACAAACAATCTGCTGGATGAACAGCAGGTCGAGCAGCATCTGTGGGGGAAAAGGAATTGCTGATGCTTCGGAACCCTGCATCAGGACTGATTAATTGATAGGGCTTCAAGGTGATGAATCCCCAGAACCACAGTTGAAGGAGACTTAGCGGAAGTGATGTAAAATTCCATAGAATTCAGATCAACTCCCGGAGATCGGAAGGTAGCAAATGTGACTCAACTGCTTAAGAAAGGAGATAGTGAAAAAAATCAGGAGCTTCTTGATATCAGTAGAAGGGAAAAATTTCTTGTTGACGATGTGCCAACAGGGAACTTGCAAAATTGTAATAGGATTGGGAAGCGTTAACTTGGATTTACGAAAGGAAAAGAAACGTTGACCACCTGCTTTTCTCCACGGATGCTGCCTGGCCTGCTGAGTTCCTCCAGCTTCATCATGTTTTTCATCATATTTGATAAACCTGTTGTAATTTTTTGAGGTAGTAACTAGCAGTATAAATCAGGGTGACCCAGTTGTGGTGCATCCGGACTTTCAGAAGGCCTTAAGATAAGATTTCTTTATTAGTCACATGTACATTGAAACACACAGTGAAAATGCATCTTAAATATAAAGTATTTAAAAGTTATTAAACAAAATTAGAGTGAAAAGCAAAAAGAAACAAAGTGCTGAAGGAACTCAGCAGGTCAGTTAGCATCTGTGGAGGGAAATGGACAGTTCAGGTCGAGACCCTTCATCTGGACTGGAGAGCAGATCTTTGGGGTTAACAGGCTGGCAGGGATGGGGGATTAGTTAACAGGCAGAAAACAGGGTGGGAATAAGTGGGTCATTTTGAGCTGGGAGGCTGTGCCCAGTGGGTTCCACAGGGATTGGAGCTTGGCTTAGCCAATCACGATCCATATCAAGGATATCGAAAATGTATTGTATGCAAGTTTGCTGATAGGAAATATAGATAGGTTAGGTGAAAGGGCAGGGACAGGGGACCTAGGCAACCCTGTACAAGAATCACTGAAAATTAACATGTAGGTACAGCAGGAAATTAGGGAGGCAAACTGCACATTGGCCTTTATTGCAAGAAGACTTGACTGTGGCAGCAGAGACGTCTTACTCCAATTATCCAGATCTGTGGTGAGACGGCACCTGGAGTATTGTGTCCAGGTCTGGTCTCCCTACCTAAAGCACAGACCTGTAACAGAGGGAGTGTGGTGATGGTGCACCAAACCAGTTCCTGGGGATCTGGGCTTGTTGTATGGGATGAGGTTAAGCAGACTGAGCCTATACTTTCTTCAGCTTACAATGACCGGTGATCTTTGAAACACTCAAGACTCTGATGGAGCTTGGATGGTAAATATGGGATTGATGTTTCCCTGGGTGGGTGTCCAGAACCAGGGGTCACATCTCAGCAATTACGAGGTCAGCCGTTCCAAACAGGGAAGAGTTGCTTCACTAGAGGGTGGTGAATCTTCGGAAGAGAGGACTGTAGGGGCTCAGTCACTGAGTGCATTCAAGGATAAGGTCAATCGATTTCTGGCTTTTAAAAGAATCAAGGGATAGTGCAGGAAAGTGGAGCTGAGGTAAGAGATCAGATGGAATGTTGGAGCAGGAACAAGGGACTTGATTGCTTCTTCCTGATTCCAATTCTTATGTTCTTTGAGGATCTTAGAGTAAAACATGTTGAAATTTCAAGGCCAAAGACAGATGGCAGATTTAGAGTCACAGAGCCAGAGTTGTACAGCACAGAAACAGGCCTTTCGGCCCAACTCGTCCATACCGACCAAGGTGCCTACCTGATTTAATCCCATTTGCCTGCATTTGGCCCACATCCCTCTCAACCTTTCCTATCTGTGTACCTGTCCAAATGGCTTTTATACCTTCCTCTACCCCTGGCAGCTTGTTCTACCACCCTCTGCGCAAAAAACGTGCCCCTCAGGTCCCTTTTAAATCTTTCCCCTCTCACCTTAAACCTGTGCTCTCTAGATTTAGACTTCAACCCTCTATAAGGTCACCCCTCAGTCTCCTTGGCTCCAGGGAAAACAGTCCCAGCCTATCCAGCCTCTCCTTATAACTCGAGCCCTCCAGTTCCGGTAACATCCTTGTGAATCTTTTCTGCACCCTCTCCAGCTTAACAACATCAGTCCTATACCTGGGTGACCAATAATCCAAGTACAGTCTCACTAACAACATGTACAGCTGTAACATGATGTCCCAACTCCTGTACTCGGTGCCCTGACCGATGAAGGCCAGCGTGCCAGATGCCTTCTTCACCAGCTTGTCTACCTGTGTCGCCACTTTCAGACAACCATCTGCCTGTACCCCTCGGACTCTCTGTTCTACATGTCTGCTGTTTACTGGCTATGTCTTGCCTTGGTTTAACTTACCAAGTGCAACACCTCGCACCCGTCTGATTTAAATTCCATCTGCCATTCCTTCACCCACTTTCCATGCTGATGTAGATCCTGTTGTAAGCTTGGACAACCTTCTTCACTGTCCACCACACCACCAATTTTGGTGTCATCCACAGACTTAGTAACCATGCCAACTAGAGACCAACACGTCACCGGAGTCTGACCTTGCCTCAATGGTCACTTCCTTCACAATCCCCTACAACTCCCACCAACCCCTCCCACAGTGCGGTGCTCCCTCAGTACCGCCCCTCCCACAGTGAGGTGCTCCCTCAGTACCGCCCCTCCCACAGTGAGGTGCTCCCTCATTACACCTGAGACTGCACTTGGAGCACTGTGTACAGTTTTGGTCTCTTTATCTAACAAAGGATGAACTTGCCATGGAGAGAGTGCAGTAAAGATTCACAGGAGTGATTTCAGTGATGGCTACTTTGGCATATAAAGAAAGATTAAGAAAACAGGTTCTGTACACTTTAGTGTCTAGAACAATGAAAGATCTCTTCGAAACTTACAAATTCTTAAAGGACCTGAGAGACTAGATATTTCCCCAGCTCTTGACAATCCTTTATTTTGAAAGTCTGCCCTCCGGAATCTGAAACTAGGGAGCAGGATTTCAAAATAAAGGGTAAACTGTTTAATACTGAGATGGGGAGAAATTTCTTCACTTGGAGGGTGGTGAATCTCTGCAATTCTCGACCCTGGAGGGCTACAATGTCAGCTATTGTATTCAATCAAAGCATCGATCTATAGATTCCTGGACATTAATAGAATTAAGCGGATATGGGGGTACAGCGCAGAAAGCGATGCTAAGATAAAAGATTGGTCAGGATCTTAACAAATGGCAGAGCAGGTTTGAAGGGATGGATGGATGGCCAATTCCTGCTCTGATTTTTTATGCTCCAATGGAGGAGAGAGGAAATATTGGCTGCAGATGGAAATCCAGGGAAATGGTGTTTAGAACCACATGCTGCAACCCATCCACTGAATTTAAAATGGTGACTTACGGATTCTGAGATAAAGTTTGACATATCTATGAAATATGCAGAAGCAATTTAGTTGAAGACTAGGTTTCACTTTGTCCCAATTTTCAAAATGTTTCTGCAATTTCTTACACTGCAGGATATAAAAGAATTTGATTGATTACAAATGTTCAATTAAAGTTGATTATCTCTTTATAGGATTTTACAAGGCAGTGCGGAAACTAATGAGTCTCCAAAGGTGAAATCAAATAATTTGACAAAGTGCTTGACTCATAAGTGGCAAGGAGGCTGACTAGCGAAGGACTTGACGGACAGGAGCTGGGGTGTCCACAAAACCTGGGCCTCTGTACCTCCCTCTGCAATGGATCCTGAGTGAGAGAGATCGGCTGGTTGACCGGTGTGGCAACAACTATCCTGTACTCAATGTCAGCAAGACCAAGGAATTGATTGTGGACTTCAGGAAGGGGAAGTGTGGAGAACACACACCAGTCCTCATTGAGGGGTCAGCGGTGGAAAGGGTGAGCAGCTTCAAGTTCCTGGGTGTCAACAT
>JARFYF010000119.1:38738937-38750063 GCA_030265395.1 Rhina ancylostomus | reverse complement strand
ATAATAACAGAATGCAGAATAATGTGTTACAGTTACAGAGAAAGTGCAGTGCTGACAGACAATAAGGTGCAAGGCCATAATAAGGTAGATTGTGAGGTCAAGAGTCCATCTTACTAGGGAACCATTCAATAGCCTTATAACAGTGGGATAGAAGCTGTCCTTGAGCCTGGTGGTACGTGCTTTCTGGCTTCTGAATTTTCTGTCTGATGGGAGGGGAGAGAAGAGAGATTTGCCAGCATTACTTAAAATCTAATCTTGTTAAATTTAACCTGAGCTCACTGTACTAATGCATCAGCTTTATGAATAACAATAGCACTAAAGTAAGAAAGTTGTTTCTATCTATTTCATTCCTTCATTTTGTACAGTACTCCAATTCAGACAAACTGATTTCAGTTATCCCAAGTCTTCATGAAAATTATGGAGCTTTGGCAACAAATTGCTAATATGTTGATCACTTTATTTTTAGATGCTAATGAATTGAAAGGATAAAAATTTCCATCAAATAATTCCTCACCTTCTTTGACCATAGCTTAAAGGTTTTCGTAATCTCAGTTCCATTCAATTGTTTTCAGCAGGGTTACAGAGCGATTTAGCTACTCCTTGGGGAAAAAAATGAGAACTACAGATCTTGTCATTATGCGAGGACATAGAATCATGTAGTACAGCATGGAAACATCTGCTGTATGCTAAGAGAAACCATGGTGGAGGGATGGTGCTCGTACATCATCCTGACTTGGAAGTACATTTTGTTTCTCTTCATCGCTACCTAATGGCACAAAGGTTAGTTGCAGCCACCTAGGAAGGCAGCTCACCACCACCACCTTGAGGTCAATTGGGAATGAGCAGTAAATGCTGTTTTAAATTGCTTTACAACATGCTGGTGGCTGCCCTCAGTGGGAAGCTGGGATTTTGACTCTTTAAGGAATACATAAGGTAGATTACCAGTACTTAAAGGACAAATGCATCCAATCGTGCTGTTGGTGCAGTGTGTAGATTGGCAGGTCCACATTTGATCTGATAACTTCCTGGGTTTTGGAGTCGATGTAGAGGACTCCGTCCTCCTTTCAAATGTTGTGCCACCACGCCTCTTGGGTCCTTCCGGATGGTGGGACAAGATGGAGCAGTCTGGTGTTTTTGTTATAGGATTCAACAACTTTGCATTGGGTCTGGAGCTACTTATAGGTCAGACTAAGATGTCCTTTGGAGGACATTAGTGAGCCATTTTATGGTTGTCATTACCGATGCTTAGTTGTGTTATTTTATAAATGCCATTGTGGGATTTGAGTTTGTGACTCTGGATTGTTAGCACAGGCTTCTGGGTTTCTAATCTGGTAACTTAATCACTGTGCCGCCACCCTGACATTTTAGACCAGAGGGGTAAGACCCCCTGTTGTATGTAAATATGGCAATGCTGATTCTCACAGGATGGTCCAAGGTTGTCATTATTGATGGTGAGTTTCATTCTTTGTTTGCTGTGAGGCCCTAATCACCAGCATCTATATCTTTGGTGCCCACCTCTATCAGCCATCAGAGGCAATTGGTGACTGCTCATTTCCCATTCAAGGGAAAATCGGTCCCGTGGCAGTCCCAGTAGTTAAAGTGGAGATACTTTAAATCTATTCAATGGTTTGTATACTAAAGACCTGAGATGTCAGATTCTAACAGGCGCAATGATTTGTATATTGTGTGTGTTTGGAATATTACTTCCTTTTGGCCTGAAACAAAAATAGCATTGGTCAGAACCTCAGAACTAATTCAACACATCTTCAGCCCTGCCTATTTCCTCCATAATGTGGCTTCAGCTCATCTTCTGTTTTCATGTGATTTTGTAACCTTAACTATTCAAACACACCTTTGGTGTCCTCCTTCTACCCATTGTAAAGTTAAAGCTATCCTCTACTAGCTGTGTCTTAAACAAGTCCCACTCACCATACCTATTTCTCCTTAGGGCGTCCCTTGCAATTGAGGATGACTTGCTTCTACTCTGGTTCTGAGGTGACTGATGAGGCCAATGTGGAAATGTGAGATTTTCTACAGATGGAGAGGGGTAGGTTGGTAATTTGTGAGGTGGTGCACTCTTTCTGCCATTTATGCTGAGTCTTGTGTGCTTCTGACACATTAACTTGATTTGCCCATAACCCCTGTGGTTACCTACTTTAATTCCTGATGAAGCAATCGCCATCATAATATTCTCCTTGTTTTGCTTTATGTGGCTATCCAAAGTTCTCCAAAACCCTTATCCCTAAAACTCAACACATATCTACTTCTTTTTGGTCCGTTAAGATGATTGTTAAAACCTTCCTGTTTGACCAAACTTTTGGTCATCTTCCATCTTGTCTCTTTAAGTGACTTGATGTCCATTTTGTGGTCTTGCTCTTGTGAAGTTTCTGGGGACATTTTATAGTTTTAAGATGCCTTTAACTAAGTAAGTTATGTTGTTGAAGGTGCTAGCAAACAAGCTAACTGCACAGAAATCAGATTGAAGAATGTTCACAGGTTGCCAACCCATAAGTAAAAAGCGTTAATTTTTTTGTTTAACATTTTAAGGAAATTGAAATAAATATTGGGACATTCACAAGACATTAAGATAGAAGATTGGATATTATAAACAAACTTTACAGAAAATCATGTTTTAAATACTGAAGGGATAACAACTTACAATTAGTTTCTCGGACAGGTTGTTCAGCAGTAATTAAGTGCAATTACACCCTATTTAACCGGGCTTAATGTTTTAAGTAGGTTTTGCGAGGCTAGTATAAAATGCTATTCAGGTCAAGTTATTGATTCTGTGTCATGTGGGTATAACAATCTAAATAATAATGCTGGGGATAGTGAATAACATATAGGTAGAAACTCATGTTCATTTTAAGGTCATCAGGACATTTGCTGCACGATGGTAATGCAATTAAATCTTCACAGATTGTACACTGACCAAGTTTCTCAAACTGCAGTTTTTAGAAATCCAACTACACATGTCCCTTACAGGCATCAGGATTATTTATCGGCTACAGTTGAACAATCTATAAAATTATAACTAATGAATCTATGGTAAATCAAATTTATTTATGTTATTTTCCACTTAAAAATTACATTGGAAAGAAAGAAAATCAAATTAGGAGTAGTGGCACTTGATGTTTACACAATTAAGACCTCCTTATAT
This sequence comes from Rhina ancylostomus, assembly GCA_030265395.1. Lineage (NCBI taxonomy): Eukaryota > Metazoa > Chordata > Chondrichthyes > Rhinopristiformes > Rhinidae > Rhina > Rhina ancylostomus. The sequence continues at coordinate 38,746,903 of JARFYF010000119.1, read as the reverse complement.
TAAAAGAATCCCCTACTGTTTATTACTATAATAATGTTAGAACATTTTCTTATAGACAAATGCACCGTCATTTATTCTGGGCATGAGATCCCTCTTAGAATAAGGGATTTAGTTTATTTTGGAAATGCAATGAATCTCGCACTAATGCAAATATTCCCATAGTCACAGCCATACTGCAAGCATGTCTTCCTACAAAACCTTTATTTATAAGCATTTGTTTTTTTACAGTTACAACATTTCTCTTGCCCTTTGCTGATAATGCCTTGCGGATCATGTGTGGAAATAATTCTTATTTCTGGTTCTTTTCACAATAACCTTAAATCTGTGATCTCTGGTTAGTGACTAACTTATGAACCTGTGTAAACAGCTTTATCTTATTCACCCTATTAAAACCACTCATTATTTTGAAAACCTCTATTAACTGTCAGCCATCTCAGCTGTAAGGAGAACAATCATAATGTCTCCATTCTCTCCATTATAACTGTAGCTCATCTTCTGGTCCTGTTCTACTAAATCTCTCCTGTTTCCTGACTTAAATTGTCCTGTCCAGAACTGGACACAACGTAGGATGTAATTTTCAACTCCAGCAGGTGAGGAAGTCTGGCAGACGCAGCTGCAGTCTCATGTTCCCTTCCACTATCCAGGGATTGTGCTGGGCCACCATTACATGGTAGTAACCTGGCATAAAAATTTGTGACACTCAGAACAAATAATCCTTCACAAGCTTACAGTGTTTGTACTAACATATAAACAAACATTTAAAACATAGCAACATATAAAGTAACATATTTAAGTCAAACTTTGACATGCTGGCACACCAAGCAGTAGCTTCCTTATTTTATGTTCAGTGAGTTTTCTTCATGATGTAGTTTTGAGTTCTGCATTTTATGTATGGAGGTCAATACAGTTTCATAGAGGACTCAAACAAGGCCGCCAGGTCTTCCTCTGTCTGAGGCCTTGGTGACAGTTTTGTTACCCTTTCCTAAAACAGATCAACAGATAAGCCCTTTATCATCTTCAAATTTGTAAAGGCATTTATTTTCAGTACATATTCTCAATGTAACAGTACCAATGAGATGATAGCAGACAATATTCCAAAGGGAAAATATCACGAGAGTGATGTCATCCTGGCCTCTGAAAGTTGAACTTCAACTGAGGAATTTTGCCCCAAGTAATTTATGTGCAGGAAATTCAAATGAAATGAAATAAAAGATAACTCTTTGCTCAACTGGAAATAGCCACATTACTGCAAGTACCTGATGTTTCATTGCTAAGGTTAATACAACCCCCTCCTTCGTCTATTCCTTGGGTCCCAGGATGTCTATTATTTCCTCAAGATAGCTGGTTCATGAGAATTATATAACAACAGTTAGTTCATTTGGGCAACAGTCCGAATAATTAATATATTCCAGGGGTTGGGATAATTTGAAGCTATGAGAAATCTCACTTGCACTCTTCAAGAGATGAAGAACGTAGGTGCTTTCCTTTGAACTACCCTGAAAGGAGCCTCTCTGTCCCTTGTCTGGGTTTTTTCTCCCTGTCTGGGTATGCATTTCTAAGTGCTCATTATTCAGCTAAGTTATTCTGAACTCTAGTTCCTTTCTCTTTCAATCTTTTTATTAGTTTTCAAATTAATACAGATTAATATATGGCATCAATATTTGTACATGTATTACAAAGAGATCAGGATAACAATCATGGCATAAATAATCATAAAGAACAATAAAATATAAAAAAATCTGTAGATCCAACAATTTCTTAGTTAATGAACATAATATAAAAGGAAAAAAAAATTTATTACATAAATTTTAAAAAAGAAAAAAAAACTGACACTGGACTAACTAGTCTATTGTTAACCAATTTTCTCTTCTCTCCTTTCTTGGAAGAGGTGAAATGTGATCTAGTATAACTTGCATCTTTATGGGAGAATGAAAAATCTAGCCAGACATTTTGATACATTTCAGTGAAGTCTTCTGTTAGCATTCAGCAATTTTAAACATCTCCAATTCTATTTTCAAATATATTCTTCTGCACCACCTGCCATTTTAGTTAAAGTTTTTCTGGTTGACTTATCCTTCAATAAGAATTGTGTTTTTTCAGTTCAGCTGAAATTCCTTCCCTTGGGATAGCCTGCCCTCTTTCAATGGTTCAATGCTCCAGTCTTTACTTTCTGGACCAATCATGTGGGGACAAATTAGCTATACCAATTTTTCACTTCTCAAAGTCTAACATATGGCATTAAGAAGAGCACTTGCTCCAGAAGACGTGGGCCTATATCGTTGGATCCAAGTATGTGGCAAGTTTTGATTAGTTTAATCTTGCCTTCTAGATGTCCTTCAGTGTTTTGGTTGTGTCTGTAAAAAGGCTATCTTCCCTAGCACTGGCTCTCCCAGTGCCACTATTCAATGTTATTCATGGTGCCAAAGCAAAACTTTTCCCACTTATGTCTAAGTTTTCAGTCCAACCACCTCTCATTTAATATTGTAGCACAGAGTTACACAACACTCAATTTTCCTTGCATGACTAGCAAAACTTACCACAGAAATATTCCACTTTATATGTACCTGCTTTTCTTGGTTTTAGCTTAAGTCATTTTATTTTGTAATTTTAATGAATAATAGTCCTGAAAAACTCTCTTTATTACTATTATAGCAGACCTGAGGCAGTGTTCCTTTGACTAAAGCTGGAATATCTTCTTTACTGTAACCAACTGCACTCAGTCCATCTTCAACATGCAGCTCAAACAGGAAATTCCGAAGCGTATCAGCCAGAACTAATCCTGCATCTTCACGTTTCACAGTCTTCGTATCAGTTCCTGAAAGAGATGCAGAGTCTGCAGAATCAGAGGGAAGTCACACTGTGCATTTCCAATACAATACCTTATATATCTATGAGTGTGTGTGTGTGTGTGTGTGTGTGTGTGTGTGTGTGTGATTCCAATATATGTAAAATTCATCCAAAACTACATTAAAAATTACTATTGAATTCAATGATTATGCATGTATGTGCAATAATGTAAAAGATTATTGAGTCACGAACTTACCTCACACTATATGTGGAGAGAAATGCACTCCCAGGTGGTATCAGATAATCAGGCATGAGAACCATGTGCAGCATCATTTCAAAAAGAGTGGATGAACTTATAGGCCATTTAGTTCATTCCTTTAGTCATAGTTAGTGAACAAACATAATGACAAAAGAATCAAATGGTGGCTTATTTAAAAGTCAGATCAGCTTTCAACTTTGGTTCATTATTCATCAAATTGTCTTTGTAATTGTATTACCAAAAGACAGTTTTGAAAGGAAATTAAGGGACTGATCTACAAATTCACCCTCTGTTGTGAGGAAGCTGAGGAGTCAGTCACGAACCTAGTATCTCTGCTGCATCCAAATGCCGTTCAGGACACATGGAAGCTGTGAAAGTGAAGACTGCAGGAGAGGTCAGAACGACAGAAAGGCCATGTGGCTGCAAAAAGAGAACATCGCACTTATGTAGGAATAGCAATTTATTGCATATCTCTCAAAATTAACATAAATCCCTTTACAAAGCTCCACTTCAACATCCACATCAAGATATCCTCCCTTAGTCTATACACTCAGCTGACTCATTCCCATGTTAAAAATCCACACTGATGGCTGCCTGTGCTCATGGGTAGAGAGCAATACCGGCAAATCCTACTGTCTGACATGCCACCTATTCCTCACTGAAATCACAGTAGATTGTTGAATATATGAATATCAGTATAGCTTTAAAAAATCAGTGTATCATTTGGTATGACTTTAAATACATATTCATACCAGCAACTGCTGTTATTTGGGTGGGATGTTGACTTCTTTCGAACAAGTTTGTTTTATTGGGAGCTCTACTTTTATTTGCTTTGGTAAGCAGCAACACCAAGGAGTCTACAGACACCTCAGACTCAATAGTTTCTTTGTGAATACATTGTGTGATCTCTCTCATGCAGGAGTGAGCAGCAATTTGGAAGCTGTAGCAGTGACCTGCTCTGCCAAGGAAATTGAAGGTCAACATAACTGTGACTTCCATGGAGAAAGTAGTTCAGGCACGACAGCAGAACATCACATATCTCAGTGATGACAGCATTGGAAAACCTAAGTCTATGAATGCACTGTTCACTGGACAGGTCCAAATAGGATATGGCATCTCTGAAGGCTCTGTTTGGGAGCAGGTTCTTTGTTCAAGCACGTCTATTTTCCCTACCCCGGGATCCCTGACCCACCCTGAATGGCCAGCCATGGCCTTAATGAGGTCTCTACTAATGGAACTGAGACACCCATTGAATTGTGGCTAAATGATGGAAGAAATATTCACTGTTTTGTTGCAGAACTTTCTGTGGAAGGTCTTTGAGCAGCTTGGTCATTTCTGAAGGTGCTCCATCAGGCCTCCTGTTGTTAGTGAAGTGTTCCCTTCATATTGAAAAAGGCAACCAACTATTTGCTCCTAGTTCTAATGAGACTGTTCCATAATGGTCATGGTGTGGAGCTTTCTGCTTGAATTTATGCAGGCGGAAATGTATGGACTGTGAATAAAGACATCATTTGGTATGTGCCTAATACCAGGAAAATCAGGTACACTGACATGAATAATGCAAGAAAATGACTGGTCCAATTTCACATTGGGGTCGATTCACCCAAAAAATGTTCTCCAATGCAGAGAACTAGGTAAAATTGAAGTGGAATTGCATAGCATCTAAAACTTGTCATGTGAACTAATTTCTTGCTGTGGACCACTGATTGTGCGTACAATTCAAAACACGTACATACCACCAAAGGATGATCCACATTGTAATCTTTGGCTTTAAAGGTTTTCACCATTCCTGCCACTGGATAGGACATTCCATGGCTAGGAAAGAAAGATATAGCATACAGTCCAAGTTAGTACCTTTGTTTACTTGTAATTTGAATTGTGAAAATTCAACATAATTTGACATATCTCATATCAAAACCAACTTATTGGTTAAAATTCATGAGCATATAGAAAACATTGAGTATCTTCATAGATTTGTTATAAGGAGCATGTGTAAAACAAATTTAATGTTTTTTTTAAGTAGTGGCTGACTACATTGATAAAAAAGATGGAATGGATAGATGTAGCATGTGTGGATTTTCAGAAGGCCTTGGACAAGATCCTCCTTAAGATATCTGTTGAAAAATTTTAGGTGTTAAAGAGGAAAGGTAGCCATCTGGATAGAACATTGGTTAATGAATGTGAAAGAAAATTGGATGACAGAAGGATTGGAAGTGCTGTACCTTGGAGCTTGTTCTTAGTGCACTGAGACACTGCACAAACAGAGGGAGCATAATCCCAAACCTGCTAGTGACAGAAGTCTTGAATTTTGCAAACTGCGATGAGAAATGTAGATACTTGTAGCGTAACAGAGTATGGGAGGAAAAACAAAGATTGAAAGTATAGATCCAGTGGAGAGTAGATTGTGGATAAATCCAGATTTCTAGGGTCTAAATGAGTATTTCCTTGGAACTGAGGCTGTAGAGGTGTCAAGTTTCTTGACGTTAAAACACATATTCATGTATTTGAAATTTACTTTAGGGAGCCAAATCCATGATGAAACAGGCAAAACGTTTAGTTAGATTGCCTCAGACATTGGGGGTACAAACAAACACTTGCTATATATATTGCACATTTTAGATTTAATCCTCCCAAGTTTTCCCTGATACAATTATAGAAAAGAAATTAAAATCATTAAGTGCATAATCTCAAGAGGATACAGCCAGGAATAGAAAACTATAATGATGAAAATAGTCTTTAGACTATGGCATCAGAACAGAGAAAGCAGAGAAGTAGACAGCATACTCCAAACTATGAAGAGATTTGATAGATGACAGTGTATTTCCTCTGGTTGGGAGTCAAAGACAAAGCTATTGCCAATTTAAAACCACTAGGAAAGTGGTTAGGTTATATTTCTTTATAAATAGTTTCATGGTGCATAAATTGCTTTCTCAAAGTGAGATGTGACAGGCAGAATTTCATTTTTTGGGAAAAGTTAAACGATATTTGAAATTGAGGAAGATATAGGGTTATTATTCATAACAGAATTGTATTGGCAATTAAATCATGGTTAGAATTTGTGTGCCTGTGCATCTAGTAATCTACTGCAGAAAGGTACTTCACCTTGTGCATCTGACTGTGTTCCTTCATTCTCTATTAAGTGATCACAGCTGAACCAGCAATTGAATCCCCATGATTGGTCTCAGTATCTCAGGAAGAGTAAAAGCGACTAGGATTCCTCTAGCTGATTGTTACACTAGGGCTCTGGTTGAAAGGTGTGTGTGAATGAATGTTGGGTAAGGATTGGATTGGACTTGACCCAGATTTTCTCACAATTAAAAGACCTGTTATTATACATGATCCAGACTCACAACTGGAAAACAGCAGACTTGACAAGTCTTGACAGTACTATATGCACCTATATTCTAGCAGTAAGAGCAAAGGACAATTTAGTGTATGTGCTTAAGCCTCAAAGGAGAAGATCCCTTGGTAAGAAGCTGCATTAGATTTCTTATATTAGCTTTTTTCTAAAAGTCCTTTGTGGTGCTCCGTTCAGGCAGATTGTGTGGAGCAGATGTACTACAATCACATTTGATGGTGAGAACTCTTTCACACAGTTGTGGAGCAGCCTGTAGCTTCAATAGTTTGGCAGCACCTACTTTAGGCAAGAAAAGTAACAGCTACATCAATTTATAAGATTCTAAAGTATTGGACCTCTTCATCATGAAGTACTACTTGAATGAACATTTTGGAGCTTCATGATTCCTGAGCACAAGACTGCTTACCAAAGATGAACACCAGCATTTCCAAATCCAATCCCAGCAAAAACACTTGCAAGGTGCATGTTGAACCTCGCCTCTTGGTCATCAGCATTTTGGACCGCACTAGCAGATTTAAGCAGACATTAAAATTTAACAAGCATTGTGTAATTCACACTATTTTTTCTAAATAATTGGTATAGTTAACAATGCCCCAATTGTAAACTGCCAACTGCAAGTTGCTTGTGCTTGCACTGACATACATATTAACTAAGTACTTGCCTTTTGTGGATTCCTTGCTACTGATTTGTCATGGTGATCTTAACTGTTGAAGCCCTAACAAATAATGTGGTCTTGCACAATATAATTCCATTGAGTCGGTGGGCCCCTGCCCACGAAACAAATGATTTCAACTTTGACTACTGTCAAAGTTTACAGCTGGCAAAGCAAAATAATCGAGTTTTGTCAATTAACATGGCCGTCAGGGAGGACACTGAGTGTTACTAAATGTCTGAAATTCGGAAGCATTCAGAACTAATAAGGAATCAATTAAAAGTCTTTAAATTACTAAACATTTAAAAAAACCAGTAATATTTTTAAACAATTAATTTGACAAAACGAACTTTTACTTACTCTTTTCTCCCACAGCTGTCGCTCTTGGAACAAATGTATGGGCTTGCTGTTCCTGTGCAAGTCTGATCAAGTGCAGTTGCCCGGAGTAGGTTTTTCACTGTACCTGTTGCAAACTTGCACTAGGTTTGTGTTCTGCAAATGGAGTCTGTGTGGAATCCAATGTTGGAATGTAGCTGCAAAAGCACAGGCAGAGCTCTGCCAGCAGGTTTGGGACCTCCACGAGTATCCCAAATGCCCTGACATGAGGGGTACGCACTAGTATTTCCCAGCAAGTTTGAGCCCAACACTTCTGAATTGTTTTTCAGGTCAAAAAGGTTCAGAAACTGCATAAATATTAAATTTTGTGCAATTTATGATACTGTATGTTTATGAAATTCACAGTTATTAAACATTATTATTTAGGAAACTAATAATAGTGTGCTGAATCTGTATCTGCGTGGGTTTCCTCCGGGTGCTCTGGTTTCCTCCCACAGTCCAAAGACGTACAGGTTAGGAAGTTGTGGACATGCTATGTTGGCGCCGGAAGAGTGGCGTCACTTGCGGGCTGCCC
>JARFYF010000119.1:38680318-38694462 GCA_030265395.1 Rhina ancylostomus | reverse complement strand
CTAAAGATCAATACTTATCATGGTGCAATACTGAGATTGGGGTTTTTCGATAGACATTATCCCAGTGCTGTACTGACTTGAAGATTTTTAGGTGGATGTTATCCATGTTATGGTGCTGAGATTGGAATTTTTAGGTGGTTATAAGGAAAAGCACCTCATCCTTTGATTAGCTACTTCCACTGGTTCCAACTTAGAATGTCTAAAAGGGCAGTGTGGAGGGAGTTTTATTCCACATTTAAATATTGCTGGTTTAATGCTTGGAGTGCCTGAGAGGCTAGTCTAGAAGGAGTTTTACTTTACATCCAAACTGTGCTATGATTTACTCTGGAAGCATTTGATTAGGCAGAGTGTTACATTGGATAAGGACTGTGAAATGATGTCTCTGGACAGACCTCCTCAGAGAGCTTGTACATGTGGAGGGCAAAAAACGTATCTTCAGTCTCTTAAAATTAAATTAGTTAAAAGGTGCCATCTCCAATGTGTAAACCTCTGCACCTACACAGGAATACACACATTGCCAATAACCAGTTTGCACCAGATAATAGTCTGAGTTGTTAATAAATGTATTATTTCTTTTGTGTGCAGAAACCAGTATAATTGGTAGATAATGAAAATTAAACGATGTCATTACTTAGTTAACTGGAATCAATACAGGTCTGTTTAGAGTGGACTGAGCTTTTTGGGGAAAAATATTCTGTTGCTTAGCAAGAGCAACCTCTTATCAAGTGTTCAGATAAGTCCAATCAGCTGTATAAAGGTTCAAACAAAATGGCCAGCTCTTGTCGCTGCCCCGTTTTCTATCTGCCTCTGTTGAAAGTCAAACAATGAGCTTTAATTTCATTGCACATCTTTTGTTCAAGCACTGAGTTTTATATTTTATCTACTTGCTAGTCTACGGTATGTCTGTGGTTTATAAAACAACATTAGGCAACAGTAAAATCTACAAGCCCCCAGTTCAATTGCCTAGCTGCTGTTGAGTTTGCTGATTCCTGAACTAGGACCACAGAGGATTCTTAGTTTGTTTTAATGCTGGAAGGGTAAAATCAGTCAAGGTACTCGTTCTGGATCATTGTCTTTTGAAATTGGCTCAAAAGTGAATAGGTCCACGATCTGGCTGATCACTGGATTTGTTTATAAGGCCCTGTATGGTCAGACTAACCTGCCTACAATCACTCTGAGGATCCCACCTGTTTTAAGTTCGATCTGAGGTTTCCACCTGTTTTATGAAGACCACTATCACCCCAGTACCTAAGAAAAACAAGGTAACATGTTTTAATGGCTACTGACTGGTGTCTCTGACATCCACCATCATGAAGTGCTTTGAGAGGCTGGTTATGGCACGCATCAACTCCAGCCTCCCAGACAACCTCGATCTACTGCAGTTTGCCTGCCGCTGAAACAAGTCCATGGCCGACACCCTCTCGCTGGCCCTACAGTCATCTCTGGAGGATCTGGACAGTAAAGACACATATGTTAGACTATGTTTATTGACTGCAGTTCCACCTTCAATACTATAATTCCAAGTAAACTCATCACCTGGGACTCAACACCTCCCTCTGCAACTGGATCTTTGACTTTCTGACCAACAGACCGCAATCAGTAAGGATAGGCAGCAACACCAACGGCACAATTATTCTCAATACTGATGCCCTACAAGGCTGTGTCCTCAGCCCTCTATTCTACGCCCTATCTACTCATGATTGCGTGGCCAGATTCTGCTCTAACTCCATCCACAAATTTGTAGATGATATCACTGTAATGAGCTGTATCTCAGATAATGATGAGTTGGAGTACAGGAAGGAGATAGAGAGCTTAATGACATGATGCCATGACATCAACCTTTCCCTCAATGACACCAAAACAAAAGAGTTGGTCATTGACTTCAGGAAAGGGGGTGATGTACATGCACCTGTCTACATCAATGGTGATGAGGTCGAGAGGGTTGAGAGCTTCAAGTTCCTAGGAGTGAACATCACCAATAGCCTGTCCTGGTCCAACCATGTAGACACCAGCACCCCTACTTCCTCAGAAGGCTAAAGAAAGTTGGCATGTGCACTTTGACCCCCACCAATTATTATCGATGGACCCATAGAAAGCATCCTATCTGGATGCATCACAGCTTGGTATGGCAACTGCTCTGTCCAGGACCCCAAGACACTGCAGAGAGTTGTGGATACAGCTCAGCACATCATGGAAACCAACCTCCCCTCCATAGACCCTGTCCATACTTCTCATTGCCATGGTGAAGCAGCCAGCATAATTAAAGACTCTACCCACCTGGGTCATTCTCTCTTCTCCCCTCTCCCATCAGGCAGAAGATACAGCAGCCTGAGAGCACATACCACCAGGGTCAAGGTCAGTTTCTATCCCATGGAGATAAGACTATTGAACAGTTCCCTTATACGATGAGATGGACTCCTGACCTAACAATCTACCTTGCTATGACCTTGCACCTTATTGTCTACCTGAACTGTGACACTTTACTCTGTATTCTGTTGTCGTTCTTACCCTGTACTCTCTCAGTGCACTGTGTAGTGAATTGACATGAACGGTATGCATGACAAGTTTTTCACAAGTACAAGTGACAATAATAAACCAGTACCAATACCAATGTCATCATCAGGGGACCTGCAAAAGCTAAGTCTGTATTTTCTCTGTATGTCACCAGCAATTATGGGCAGCTTGTCACTGACAGCACTTCCTGGTTATCCTAAGATTTTCCGGTTGCCTTCTCAGTTGAACACTCCATGGTATAATGCAGGAAATGCAGGAAAGTTCTCCTGATATTTTAGTTGATATTTAACTCTTCCGAGAGCAGAAAAAAATCCTTTGTAGAATCATACAGCACAGAAATGGGCCCTTTTGGTCCACCTCATCTATGCCAACCATGATGCCTACACTAATCCAATTGGCCTGCATTGGGCATGTTTAAATATGCACCTTTGCCATTTAGAACCTGTCCAAATGCTTTTTTAAATGTTCCATTTGTATCTGCCTTTATCACCTCCTCTGGCAGCTCATTCCAGATAAACACCACACTCTGTGTGAAAAGCATACCCAACAGATATCCTTTAAATTTCTCCCCTCTCACCTTAAACCTGTGGCCTCTAATTCTAAATTGCCCTGCCATGAGAAAAAAACTCTAATTATCTCACATATATATGTGCCTCATAATTTTATTGACTTCCATAAGGTCCCCCTCAGTCTCCTATGTTCCAGCGAGAATAACCCCAGCCTATCCAATCTCTCCTTATATCTATCGCCCTCCGTTCCTGGCAACATCCCAATGAATCTCTTCTGCACTCTCACTATTGTTACCACATCCTTTCTGTAATGTGGCAACCAGAATTGCACATCTGATGATTTATCTGATTGGTGTTGAAGTTCAAGATCAAGATTATTGTCATGAGCATACATAACCAGGATACAAATACCATGAAAATTAGCTTTTTGCAGGAACAGCACAGTACATGATAAAAATGACAAACATAAATTACATAAGCTTAAATTAATATAAATTATACATTACTTACACAAAAAAATAAACAAAAATAAACATAATGCAAGTTGAGGGAAATATAGTCTGAGGTACAATTAGGGTTTTTTAGGTTGGTTCAAAAACTTGATGGAGAAGAAGCTATTCTTGAACCTTAACGTGTGGGTCTTCAGGGTCCTGTATCTTCTGCCTGATGGCAGCAATGAGAAGAGGGCATGGTCCAGATGATGGGGGTCTTTAATGATGGATGGGATCTTGTGTGCATATTACCTGTCTATATTCTTCATTGGCTTTGAAATGCCTTGAAACCTCCCAAGGTTTGAAAGACAATATACAAATGGAAGACATTTCTTTCACCTTTTAATATAAAGCTTTCAATGCTTCCTCAACATATTTATTGATACATTGCTCCATCTGTAGCTACATTGCCCAGGAAATAAAAGGCATGCAAATCTGTATCAAAAATTCTTAACAATTAATATAAATATTATGTTGTTGCTTCAGAAGAAGTCTGAATTTTAATAAATCAAAGAAACAATTAAAACTTTGCCAGGTCCCTGTACTGTGGCAGTAAGTTATCCAGAGCAAAGACGTTTTCTACTATAATGACTTTAATAATAACTTATAACATTTTGCTTGTGGACTAGACCTTTCTGCTTTATGAACAAAGGAGTTAAATTTGCTATTTTCCAATATAATTGGGGCTTTGCTGAATATAGGGAATTTTGAAAAATTAAACCAATGCATCAACTATATCATGAGCCACTTTTTTTTAAGACCCTTACTTGAAGTTAATTGAGATCCAGAGTCTTGTCAGCCCGCAGCTCCAACAATTTGCTCTGTACCACTCCCCTGGTGAATGTAATTTTCCTGAGTTCTTCCCTCTCATTCACAAATTATTTCTGAGATGTTACATGTATCTTGTATGGTAATGGCTGATGCAATAATACCTGCAGTATTTCAGGAGGGCTGTCATAATAACAGTCGGCACATTACCACACTAACCTGAGTGTATCTTCAAACCTAACATCCTGAAATTGCTCAAAAGCAGTCTGTACATATTTTTAATGTGCAATTTGAACTTCCAACACATTTCATTGTCAGTTTTCCATTCAACCTATTGTAAACTAATTTCCAAATTATTCCAAATGACTAGATTTTAAGAACCTGGCTTATCCTCACCTCATCAGTGAGTTATCTTCAATGTCAATGGTGTTTTGCACTTTGATCCTTGGTCCTTCACATCAAGATCTGAATATAATGGCTTTATTGTGAATTGGAATGAGATTTCCTGTGCTTAATGAAAAACATTATCCTGTTGGTACAGAGAATTCCCAAGTAACATACAACATCATCTCACTGTATAGAAAGATATAACCGAGAAGAGTCCATACATTGAATTAGCAATCGAGTTCTGTTAAGTCACTATTTTTTGGCAGTCATGCTAATTTCTGCAACATTCAATAAGTGCTTGTGTTCAAGGTAAATCAAAAATAGTAATACAAAGAGTTTTGCTGATATCTTTAAAAATGTCATTGGCAACATAATAGAAAAGGATAAAAAGAAAATCTTAACCCTGACCTTCATTGTGAATAAGAGGCAAGTATGGGCCATCCATTTGCTTTATTTAAATGATTTGGATCCCTTGGAGTTTAGAAGAATAAGGAGTGACCTTATTGAAATATATCAGACCCTAAGGGGGTTCGACAGGGTAGATGTTGAGATGTTTTGATTGAAGGCAGAATCACAAACATGGGAACATAACTGCAAAATAAGGGGCTGGTCCTTTAATATTAAGGTGCATAGAAATTTCTTCTCTCAGAGGGTAGTGAATCTCTGGAATTACCTTCAAGGGAAATTTTGATTTAAGATGTGCACAGTGGCAGCTTTAGAAACAGGAGTCTGTAATTTAACAACTTTCCCACTCACAGTAGAGTTTCTGTTATAAACTGAAACCTTGCATGTGTGGATTTATCTATGCATTTGGGAAATCCTCAAATGCACGGGCTCCATTCCCATTGGGGCTGGTACGATGTGGAGGGCTGGAGGCTTGTGCATTAAGGGATTAAAGTACTGAAACAGATAGAATTAAGATAATACCCTGGGTGCACAGAATGGATTTTCTTTAATGATTACTTGTTTTGGAAGATCAGATGGAAAGCATTCATGCATTTAAGTAGTTATTAATATCGCCAAGTGGGTAATTAGTATGAGTAAAAATCAAAACACATGTAGGTAAAACTTTATTCACACTGCTCCTTTGTCAATAGGATTCCATTAGTTTTAATATAGAATATAAAATGAACTCCATAAACTGATATTAATTTGGTTTCCTTCTTATTACTGTTCTAAAGCAGCAACATAGAATCAAATAAAAGGAAAAGAGAGTAATGAATACAGATACCTAAAGAACCAAAGGAAAATTGATGGACAGAAAAGGCTGCAAAAGAATGAGCAACATAAACCAACAGGGATTGACAGAAAAATGGTAACACTTCATGAGGAGGTGAGTTTAATAAATATTAAAACAGTTTGGGTAGAATTCATGAATTTGCTAAAGTGAAGGAGGATACAATCCCAGTTTGGGAATACAGCCCCTGCGCCATCCTCCCACCCACCACCCAAGTAGAGTGCATGAATATTATGTAAAAATTCCATGGGGGGGTGGGGTTAATTCCCAGAGGACTGGCAGTTAGCTAATACAGTTGAACTCCATGTTATTTGTAACTCAAAGCATAAAATCTATGAAAATATAGGGATTGGTACCAAAAAATGATAGCCATTTCATTAGAAAAGAACATATGAACACAGAATAATTAAATTAATAGCCTTATTTAAAAAATTTATTCGCAACAGTGCTAGCTGATTTTGAGGTTGTTGCCATAGTGAAATCTCTGGCCTGGGGGGAGCTGTGCAGCAAACAGAGGGGGAGACAGCTGCTTCCATCAGATCCAATAGGAGGTGATGAGAGAGACTGTGGGATCAAGGTAGTTTGTCAACACATGGAGCAGGTGCTGCCAGTACCCAGCAATGGCTCACACTCACCATGCCGTGCAGCTTGAAGCCCCAAGTTTCACATCACAGTGATGAGCAGCCACACACTTGCTTCAGCCTGCCCAACACCATCCCTCATAGGCAGCATTTCCACACTGAACTGTGGGCAGTTTATTGAAGGGGAAGCACCAGTGGAAGGCAGGGATTCATGCCAGTTCCCAGCACAGCAGTTAATGCTCCCAGTATCACATCTCTATAGAGGTACATGTAATGTTATAAAGACCACTTTTAGCGTTACTATCATGAGTGCTCTTTTTTTTTGTGAACACATCCTGAGCACTAAACCAGGTTCCAGTGTATTGGGTAAATTTGAAGCAGGGAACTGCATTTATTGAAACATTATATATAGTGTGTTTACATGAATCAGTGTAACTTGAAATTAGATTAGCCAGTAAAAGGATTAAACCTGAAATCTCTGTTAAATAAGAATTATAAAGCAAGAATCATAGAAGATTTACAACATAGAAAGAGGCCATTTGGCCCACTGTGCCTGTGTCAGTCAGAAAAGAGCTACAGTACTTACTTAATCTAGGCTGTAGCTCTGCTGGTCATGACTTTTAAAGTATATATTCAACTTCATTTTAAATGTGATGAGGAATTCTGCTTCCCACTACTCATTCAGGCACAGAATTCCAGACCCCAAAGATGTTTCCTCATCTGCCTTCTAATCCTTTTACCCCTTAGTACACAAGTCTCTGCCTCCCACCATCCATCAGACCCATTGGGAGGTGCAGTTTAAGCTTTCAGAGATTCAATCGATGCCCCTGATTTTTGACTCTTCTGCAAAGGAAAAGAAATCCTTCATGCCTATGCAATCTATATGCCTCATAATTTTATACCCCTCAATTAAGACTCACCACAGCCTCCTCTGTTCCAAAGAAAACAACTTTAGAATATCCACTCTTTCCCCACAGCTACAGTTTTCTAATCCTGGCAACGTAAACCTCCTTTCACCTTCTCCAGAACAATTACCTTTTTTTCAGTAATGCCTCGCCCAGAACTGTACATAGTACTTTAGCTGTGGTCTAATACATATTGCATGCAGTTTTAATAAAACCTCCCAGCTCTTATAAGAAGATAGGAACAGGAGTAGGTCACTTGGCTCTGCCATTCAATATGATCATAGCTAATATGCCCCAGCCTCATCTCTTCTATGCTGGCTTCCAATAGTCCTCAGTTCCCTGATCTTTGATAAATTTATCTACTTTCTCTTTAAATACCCCCAATGATCTAGCTTCCACAACCCTCATATGTCTAGTTTAATAAAGAAAAGCAACGCATGTGTTTTTTTAACCATGTTATCAACCTGTGTATCTACAAGGTGTGCTGGTTAGGAAGTTGTGGGCATGCTGTGTTGGTGCCGGAAGCGTGGTGACACTTGCGGGCTGCCCCCAGAACACTCTACACGAAAGATATAATTCACTGTAATTGTTCTCAATATCCTCCCATTCATTGTGTATTCCCTTGGCTTGTTGCACCCCTCCAATTATATTATCTCCCACTACTGTAGATTGAATTTCATTTGCCGCTTTTCTGCCCAATTGACCAGATCTTTTTGAAGTCTAAAACTCCTCTGCTTTCTATCAATGATGTGGCCAGTATTAATATCATCTGCAAACTTCTAGATCATGAAGTCTAAATCTTCAAATACAGCACAAAAAGCAAGAGAGTGAGTACTGAGTCCAGAGACAGCCTTCTAGTTGCCAATACACCTGTCAACGACTGCCCTTTGTTTCCAGCCACTGAGAAAATTTTGGATCCAATTTGTCAATTTATTATGGTTTCCATCGACTAACTTTTTTGAAACATCAAGTGCACTGTCCTCAACAATCCTCCTTGCTAACTTATCAAAAATTCAACTAAGTTAGTCAGACCACAAGCTGATAAGTTGGTGAAACATCATTCAAACCTTAGTAAATGTAAAATTGAAGCTCTCTAACTGGATTAACTATCATTGTTTTTTTAATGATGAAGTATTGATTTTAATGGAATTGTGTTAGTCATCACTTCTGGGTGGGATTATGCCAATCATGAAATGGACACATCTGTTCACAATCCATGTTAGTGTGTCTGACCTTTTTCTGACATCAGGTGCAAACTAATGACGTCACCAGCTGTGCAAGCCATGCTTCTGCCCTTACTGACATAAATTTTAGCTCAAAACCTCACACAATGACTGTCATAGAACAGTCTCAGTACAACTAAGAACAGATCACACTTTGTTCTTGCTTTTCTCGCTATTTGAAGGGACAACTTAGTGACATCAGGAGTCTTGACTGGACTGTCTCAGAACTGATTCTGCATTGCTTAAGTACTTTCCAAGGACTTGAGAGTGTGCGACCACTGACAGAGAGTGTTTTTCCCATGTTGAGCTGATGAGCTACTTGTATGAATGTCTCAGTGTTGACACTTCTGGCAGCATAGGTCATCCAGTTCAGAAAAACAAACCTTTTGGCCCATCATGTCTATGCTGATCACTGAGTCCAAACTATACTAATCCTATTACCAGTACTTGGTCCTTTGACTACCATGCCTTGATGATTCAAGTACTTAGTAGATGCTTCTTAAATGTTTTGAGATTACTTTCTCAGGCATTGTGTTTCGGATTGCAATTACCCTTTGGATGAAAAAAAATCTTTCTAAGTTCCCTCCTAAATCTCACTTTAAGCTATGGCCTCTAGTCTTAAAACACCTCTGCCATGCAGAAAGTTTTCTTACTATTGTCTTTTCAATGCCTCACATAACTTTGTATGTCTCTGTCAGGTTCCCCCTTGGCCTTCTCTAGTCCAAGAAAAATAAGCATTATATTGCTTCAGGACATGCATGGTCTGGTATTTAGGGAGTGTTGGAGACATCAGGGCAAAAAGTAAGGACATGACAATCTGCTGAGAGTCTTCATAGGTCTGCCTGAAGACCAACCTATTCACAGGTTCAGTTTTTCAAATTTTGTGATTTCTTTTTTGGGAAGATCTTTGACTATTCACTTGTGTCTGGACTGCTCTCTCCATGGGGCTCAAAGTGACACTGACTTCATTGCCACTTCATCATTGCAGGCACTTGTTCCTTCAAGTGCAGATTACTCCTATCTCCCAGAATTGTTTCTTATAATTTCCCTGTCACTGAAGTTAGAGTCCCCTGGCATCATCCATTGGTATGGGTGACGTTAGCTGCAGGAAGCTGCATCAATAATCAAGAGGGCTCACTTTCAAGTACTCTTGAATGAATGGAGCCTTCTGACATCAGCACGACATTACATTGGTTCTTTATGCAGGAGTAAACAATGGCCTGCTGCTCACCAACCTCTGAGCTGCATTTGCACAAGTAGACATGCAATAGAACCAAAGGCTTAAACATCACTGCAAGTCCATATTCCAGAATTTTCTTTACAATCTTACCATGCCACGTCAAAGGTGCAGTATCGTTTCAAGCACACAAGCTAACATAGGTTTAAGACAGGCCACCACTCCAGCTGTATTCAGACTCTATTCCAATACAAAAATCATAAGGAGCACCAGCCAAAGACACATGACAAAGCAGAAAAAAAGAGTTGATTTTTTTCCTGCTGGGTTGACCAGAACTGAGGGTCACAGAATCAAAATAAGGAATCAGCTTTCAGCATAGAGGTGAGAAGGAAGTTCTGCTTGAAGCACATCTTTGCACAGCTCAGATGTTGTGTTTTGTTCATAGCAAAGATTTGGGAGTTAGGATCTGAGTGTTCTGTCAAAGTATGATCTTGGGTCTGCAGTTGTACAAATTAATATATTAATTAGTCTTCAATTTAGAGGTTTGGCTGCAGTTTCAAATGAGGCCATAAGTTACTGCATATATTTCTTGATCAAGTTATTCATTGACCATTTTCAGCTGCTGCTGAGGATTCCTATGAATTAAGAGAAGATTATTAAGTGCCATTTTGATCTGATTGAACTCATATTTTAACTTAGCGGGTCAGGCAGCACCATTGGAGGGAAGTGGACAGTTGATGTTTCGGGTTGAGAACCTTCATCTGGACAGTCGTGATGAAGGGTCTCGACCCCAGAGTTGAATGTCCATTTCCCTCCAAAGATGCTGCTTGACCTGTTGCATTCTTCCAGGGCTCTGTGTGTTGCTCCATATTCCAGTGTCACAGTCTCTTGTGTCTCCATATTTTAGTTTACTTTGGTTCTATGTAAACCTTTGTTGCAATAGTTGGCTGAAACTGAGAATGGAATTGTGATGACCATGGTCAGTCTTCCGGCTCCCTTGGGTTGAGGGAGATGCAGATGAAGTCTCAACTTGTGGAGCAGAGAGAGTCAAATGCAGCGGTGAGCAGCAAACAGTGATATATGGCTGCTGGCTGGAATGATCCTGTGGCTTGGAAACTGAGAATGGGAGTGAGAGCAGTGAAGGCATGTGTGTGAGATTATATCTGAGATTTTGTGAGACATGTCAGTGAGGACTATTTTGTGGAAGGATGGTGAGTATAGACATAGACATATGTCCTTTGAGAAGTGTAGATAAGAGTGTGGGTTCCTATGAGGCATGGGTGAATATGTTCTTGGTGCTTGTTTGATATTATACGTATTTTCAGCTACTTCCATTCAAACTGCGAGCTTCAAAGGTGCTTTGTTTGAAATGAACTCCAAAAAATCTAAAAATGAGGAGACCATATTAGTGTTGGATGCCAGATGTGTGCACAAAATTGCTTCGTACCACATTAATCTAGCAGCACAATGCTGTTTTGTTTTCTGAACAAACATGAGTTTTGTTTTTATAAATTGACTCAAGAAGCACATTTCCTGTGCTTTGCCAAGTTTACATAATGATTATTTACATAATCCCTGCAGAATTTTGCTAAAGGTGTATTACAACCTTCTAAAATGGACTTTTATAATTCCAGTGCTGATGGCAAACAAGTCAACTTTTTCTATAATTTTATTGGGCATAACACATTTTGAAATAATTCAAAACTGATTTAAGGTACATGTGATTTATCCAGGAAGGTCTGCCTCATTCAGATTGACAATGCACATTACTCATTGATGCTATCCTAAAGTGATAGCATAATAATCAAACTTTTAATCAAAATGACAGCCACATCTTATCATTGTTATACACAAAGCAGATTCATAGGTGAGAGCATTTATTAATGAAAATGAGTAACTTCATTATTCAAACCACTGTCAGTGTGTGATGCCACAAGACTGAAATTATATCTTGCTGCATAATAGAATGACATTTCTCTTATTGCATCACATTTTGGTACGCAGTGTAATGAGAGTAAAATGTATCATTTTGTTATCTTTTCTCCAATACCATTTTGTAGTAAAAAAGAAGCAGCTAAGTGCTCTGTTACCAGCTATTGGACTGAATTGATCTTCTCACTTTTGTTTAGGATTACAGAGACTGTTATTCTTATACTCATCTCTTTGCCACTGATAAGCCTCACAGGTTTTAACTGTTTCGGTAAATTTTTTGAATGAGTGGAATCATTCGCATATACTTGCATGTCAGGCTAGATTAGAATAGATTAGATTATTGTGACATACACCAGGGCAATGAAATTCCTTGCTCATGTGCTCACAAAGTAAACAGTATAAATGGTAATAATAAATACAGCAATCAGCGCAAAACAATAGTAAGGTGCAAATATAGTAGTGTAATCTGAAGTAATGCAAAAAGAAAATTATGTATTTAAATTATAGAAATGAATTGGGAAGGTGACTTGGAGAATGTTAAAATGCCTGAGCTCAAAGACCAAAGATTTTCTGGATGTGGTAGGTCTACCTCTACAGCTATTTCTAGCTTTCACTGAGTTTTAGAAGGGAAATGAAATTGCAAGCAGATTTCACAACCCATTCTTCTGTAAAGAAAGATACAGTAAAAAAGAAGTTAGAAAATAGAAAGATAAAATTGCAAGTAAGAGAGAAAAGACCACTGGGAAGTATTCATCTAAATTCCTAACATATACTCCTTGGGGAGGAGAGGAAGAAGTCACTCAACAGGAAACACAATTTCAGAAATTCAGGCCAACTGCAACATTGATGTTTTATGGCTTGGAATAATGATGGAATTCCAATGCATAGATCAATGTTGCTGATGATATTTTCATCTGCTGCTAATACATAACCATTCCATCTGCTCTTTGCCCAAACTGCAAAAGTGAAAAAGAAACAAGCATTTTTTAAATTGTGGAGAGGGGGAGGTGTGGAGAGAATAGATGGAATGCCTGAGATAGGCTGCTGACCAAAGTTATCTGGGTAACAATTACTTTAAAAACCAGCATTCAGAGACAGAAGAAAAATAAAAGAAACAAATTGAAACAGAAGGGTACAGTCACATTCGTGGAGAGAGAAGACGAGGATGGTCACCTGAAATTGTTAAATTCAGTATTAAGTACTGAGAGTTTACTCGACGAAGATGAATAGAGGCAAGATAGTGGAGAGTTACCCAAATAATGAGGATAAGGCAACTGAAGGCAACATCTGAGAGGTAAATAATAAACACTACATGGAAAATGCCTGGGTTAACCATGGGAATTAGGATCTCTTTTTCATAAAATGCATGAGATGAGTCAGGCAGCATTGATAAAATTGATGGCTGTATTTTAATGTACATGTAACTGGCAGCACTCGTTTTCCCTCCACTCTTTTGTTGGAAAGAAAGATTGTGGCCTTGCATATACACACCAGAAATCGAGACATTAAGAATATTTATTATTTTTCACATTTGGGAAAATTAGTCTAACAGTAACTGTTGATGACATTAGTTTATGTTTGCTAACAGTGTTTGTATAATATTCTCGTATTCATTATTTTAAAGGAGGCGTTGAAAATATCATCAGGAATATTGGTTTATGCATTGGAATTCCATCATTATCCAAGCATCAAATCAGCATTCTTTCTTTGAAACCTGGCCAGATGTCCAGTGTTGCTGGATTTCCTCTTGGAGCATGGCTTCTTCACTTTACCAGCAGATTTCCATCATTGATAGACATTTAATATGGACTTTTCTCCCATTGATTACAGGGGCATTTTCTACATTTAGTCATTTATTAATAGGCCTGTCAAAGAATTAACCATTATTCCCAAGATTGGATTTGTAATGGACATGATATAGGCTCATAATGTTGAAAATAGATATTGATCTTTGCAGGAAATCCAAACAAGATTGTTAAGGGTTGACCTAAATATTACTTAAAACCTATCCCCCATTTGTTCTGGAAATAAACTCGGTGAGAACCAGAATACAGACCGCTGAAGAAGAGCCACACAACTGAAATGAGGTGCAAATAGCATACAGCATTGTAGAAATGGTAAAATCATTCATCTGTCCCAGCTACAATCTGAAATACATATGAAGCAACAAGGCAGAAATTAAAATATGAATCTCATTAGCACCCAAGTTCATGAAACCCACAGACTGTGGGCAATTCTGGAAGAGAAATGGCAGTGTATAATTAAACCATAATTGAAAAGGACAAAATATATAGTTTCCTTTCTCCCAGTTTCAGTTCCTCTGGGTTCATCACACCTTGTCTGATGAGGACACTTTCCATGCCAATACTTCCTAGATGTCCTCTTCCAGAGAGAGCATGTCATGCTTGTCGAATCTGATT
>JARFYF010000119.1:38568531-38580932 GCA_030265395.1 Rhina ancylostomus | reverse complement strand
ATTTCACCAGTTTACTCTGGCTTTACCTATAATTATGCGAGGGACTAATCTGGAGTACAATGTTGATTAGCCCAACTCTGTTACAATTGGGGAGGAATTCATTCTGCATGCACAATAATTTGATTTTGACACTTCCTTAACACAACATCATGGGGTCGAATTTCAGGAGTGGCCATCACTAATTCAGGTTAGACAGCTGGAAATGGTGATCTCTGCACCATACGTGCATCACTTACCTACCTATATCCGTCACTCAGGATATGCAACTAATATTTTATGCTCCATTATACCCTCATGTATTTCCTGCTATTCCAAGAACAATCTTTTAGCCAGTTTATTCCAGAGGTTTTTGTAGCTTTCTGAAAGCCATGGCTGACTGCCAGGGAGAGCAGGCATATCCTGCTGCAGCACTGGTGGCCTTAGTGGGTAGGAAGGGAGGTTCCCTGACTACAGGGGAGCATGCTGTGATATAGCGAGGAGAGAACAGTCAAGAAGAATGGTAGCAGTGCAACCCCAGGCATGGATGCAGAGCTGCAAGATGTGTGATAATCTAATTATGCTAGTGCTCCAGTGATACAATCCTGACCTCCAGTGCTCTCTGGGTGCAGTTTGCACAGTTTCCTCCCATACCCCAAAGGTGCACTGGTAGGTTAATTGGCAAATATAAGTTATCCTGGTTTAAGTGGCAAATGAATCAACGGTTGATGGCAGGTGAGAGAGATTAAGTTGCAGGGTTACAGGGAAATAAGAGAGGGAATGAGACTAATGGGATTGCTCTGCTGGGAATCTGCATGGACCTGATGGGATAGCCTCCTTCTGTGTCATACATAGTAGATGAATAAGTTCAGTGAATGGTCCTGACAGCCTCATACACTGCTCACTATGTTTATCACTCACCTATCTGTGTCCATCAGGGTATGCAGCTAATATTCTATGCTTCACTAGACCATCACATATTCCAAGTGCTTCTCTACTATCCAGTTTAGACCTTTATTAACCATTTTTTCCTGTCACAATGAACCACTTTGCGTTTATCCATATTAAAATTGATTTGTGACTAAATTTGAAGCATTTTTCTGTGTTATTTATTATTCCATTTTGTTATCTGTAAAATTTAATTATATTTTAAAATCCTGAGTCTAAATTAAAAATATAAATGTGAACAACAGTCCCTCTGTCATTGCTTGTTAAGCATTTCGTCACTTCATTTGCCAATATGAATAGTTACCATTTACACTTATTTCCTGCTTTTTGTTTTGTAGCCTTGCTGTCCATTCTTTGAAGTGACCCAGACTGCAGGGGTTCTCACCTTAGTCATAAGTCTGCTATGTGGTGCCTTATCAAATGCTATTAGAAAATTCAACAACTGTACATCTGCTCTTTCAACAAATTACACAAGCTTGACCAAGCATGTTCTTCCCTATTGAAATCTGTGCTGGCTACTCTACATTGTATTTTGGGTTTCTAGATGTTTTTTAATTATATTTTAAGTAAAGATTAGATTATATTTCTAATCACTGACATTACGATGGCTAAACCCATTCTACTTCTCTTTTTAAACATAGAAATAACATCAACTGGTTGCCAGTCCTCTCATATTATTCATTTTCCTATGTATAATGGTGTCTCTGTTTCTGCAGACTACTTTTAAAATGATTTAACATAAAAATGAGTCACACCTGTTCTAAATCTGTGATATAAATACAACACTGAATAATATACAGTGACTGTCCTGGAACTTAGAACATCATAAGCAAATAATATGGAAGACTTGTTCCCTTACCCACTTTGGCTCCAGAGAATACATGGGCAACAGAGATTAAAGACATGGGAAAAAAATAAGGAAGATTTATTCTAAAATAGTAGTAAAGTGGTTACCTATGAAAAGTTTTCCAAGTGTGAGGAGCAAGAACATAGAACCACAGTTAGCCTTCACTCTACTATGCCATCAGTGTGTTTTTTTCTGATGACTAGCTTTTAGTCCGATTTATAAATTTTTAAAATTCTCAATATTTATCACAATTAATAGACAATTTAATGACTCATACTCATGTGAAAAAAGTTCCAAAGTCAAGTGAAGCTCACAAGACACACTCATTATAAAATGATGCATTCCTGAAAAAGAAAACATTTTTCATCCAGAAAAGATCTTTAGGGCTTCAATCCACCACTCACTCATTAATTTCTGGGATTGCTTTATATGCCACATAAAAGTAGTTTCTCACTCTCACAAATGCAAATTGGTATGATCATCATCAGGGTTTAAGGACAGTTGTAAAATCTGGTTAATTTGTGGGGAAACTAAATTAGCTAATTTTCACCAATTATTCATCAGGATGGACTTTAAAAGTTCCAAAATCTGTCACAGATTGGCAAATATGGAAATAAAAATGTTTAGCATGAAATTAAAAAGCAACAGTTGTCAGCTAATGGTAACCTAAACATCAAATCTTTGCAAATTACTGTTGCTTTTCAACAAGCTTCAAGTGTTAGTGATGGAGAACTGGGTTTTGCAATCCAGACAGGTACAAATTATCTCTTGTCTCTTTTCATTATCTCATGATTGAGAAGAAAAAAGAATGATAGCATTGATCAGAGCCTGTGATACAGATATTCTGTCAATCTACGGTCAACTACCATTGAAATAGCATTAACAAAATGGCAGCCGGGACAACCAAAGTTGGAACAAGAGTGCCTTAGGTTGAGTCAAGTGGAAGATTCTTTTTCACTCTAAGTTTTATATTAAAAAGCAATTGATATATCATTCCTTAAATAGGAGGAGAGTGTGAGTAACTACTTTGTGTTTTAAAGATACCATATTTAAAAATATTCTTCCTACCCAGAAAAGAAAAAATCATGTACTGAATCTGATTCCAAAGGTGGCGAAGTGCGATCATCAAAACCAAAACTGAAATGAAGAGCGCTAGACCCTATGAGAAATAAGATACACTGGGTCTGCACTTTTGTTGATAATTGATTATTTTAAAACTTTAGTAAATGCAAATCTGCGCAGAGTGGTGAGAAGGCATTCAAATGAAACAATGCATTCGCTGTTATCCTTAGAGAAGCATTTTGTTCAAGTACATTAGATTCCATGTAGTAGAGTACAGTTGTTCTCTTGAAGAAAGTACAGATTTTCTCCTTACTGATCTATTTTGTTGACATCTTTTAGGGTCTCATTAAGGAAGGATTAGCAAGGGGATTTCACCTCCTGTATGTGCCCTAACAATTCTTTTCCTCTCTTAGTGAAAGCAATGATTCTTGTAGCTGAGGGGACACATGAAGCCCTCCAGTTCGCAAGTGTTCTTTTCTCTTTGGGATCTTGAAGAGAATAGCCCAGATTTCCTGGCCAGCATTATTTTAATATCTGTGTCACCCATTTATTAATGTGTGACAAAAAAGTGTGGGGCTTAACTGCCAATAGCTTATTTAACCATGAGGACCATCACAGCCCAATCTGGTCTTGGCCCCAGCTATGCACGTTTCACCTGGAGTCACTAGGTGGCTTTCAGGACCAGCAACAGCAGTTGGTCTCTCAACTTCCCAGTACTGCAGTCTTAATGACAGTAGAAAACAGAAGGTCGACTGGAGGACTTCTTGATTTCGATCGCTCAGCACCATATTGTGTTGTGATTATCATTTGAGTCTTTGGGAAACACTAATAAATTCCCAATTGTTAATAAGAAACAACTGCAGTCTACTTCGCCATGCACAAAGCATATTTAGATACATGAATGAATATGACAGTGAGGTACATTATGTTATGGTAAAACTGGTCCACAACATGTACAGAACTTATTGATCAAACATTTAATCCCTCACTGACCTGTGACTGAGCTGCAGCTGAACTGGCTTCATTAGTGTCCACTTCCTGTCCAACTGAACTGTGGTCTACTTCCAGCTTCTTTACATCTTTCTCAGCAGGAACTCTTGACCCAATCTGACCGTTATTATCACCTGAACTCTTGTTCACTGGGTTCAAACTAGGGCTGATCTTGTCCAATGAATGAGCTTTATGCCAGGCAGGGTAAAGCAAAGGATCTGCTGCTGCTGTTGCTGCTGTTGATAGCAACTGAGTTCCAGACTCCAATGCAGTCATCTCAGCGATGGCCTTTATAAACAGGATAAAACAAATAGACACTATTCTTTCATCTCTGTATACTAATAAAACAATATATTGTTTTATATCATATTGTCTGGTTTTAAAGATATATCAGTGTTAAATACTTGCTCCTTGGTGAGTCCTTTTTACCAAGAAGACCCAGCATTTCCCATGAGCAAAGTGGATAGTGAGCTGGATTTCTCAAAATTCTGATATCAAGTTAGGCTCAGGACTCCAAAGTTAATAGAAGCAAAATAACAAAGAAAGTAACAGCTCGATAATGTACAAAATTTCAGGACCAGATAGTGTACTGTCAGAAGGTCTTCAAAGTAGTAGGTCAGAACATTGCAGATAAACTAACTATAATTTTCCAAAAATCTTTTGAACTTCTCTTTGTCCTACTTATTTTCAGTTGAATCCAGGATATGTGCTACTGACAAGCTGGTGCCTCTGAATGAAGTGATGGCAAAATAGGTCCCTGGCCTCTCCATCCCATCAGCAACACAGACTTTAGCAACAACTCAGTTCTCACACATTGTTGGTCTCAGGCTCCATAGGACCAACACCCTCCCACCTAATACTGATGGTGAAGATATCAAATGTGGTTTGATTGGCCAAAAGGAGGTGTTTGGAGTTGTATCACAGCCGAGTTGCCCTTGTGCACAGCACATCTGTAGGGTTTATTGTGCAGTAATAGTCTTTAGCACTTAAGATCTGAAACTGTATACAGAGAAATATATATTTGGCATGTACTGATCAAAAATAAAAGGTTCCATGAAAGGTTGAAAAGATTAATTTTATCAAAGAACAGGAGGTTTTATTGAAAACAATGCTAAAACAAAGCTGTGATCAAACCTCATGAAATGTATTTGATTGCATTTGAGGCATTGAGATATAATTAAAGTAAATAACACTGTACGGCAGCCTTTTATGCAATAAGATTCTTAATGAACTTTCTAAAATATTGTGCTGCATTCATAAAATGTACAATGGTAGAACTCACAATGGAAATTTTTACTCCTTAACAATAACTGAAAATCAGATATGGGCATTGCCTCTCAAGGTGCACGATTAATCTCCTGGACATAGTTGCAGGATATCCAAGGCAAATTCATAGGAACATCAAAAAAGCTAGTATTTTCTGTGAAATTTATTAGTCATGAAGATGTTTGTGATAGAGAGAAAAAAGGCTATGTGACAGGACTGGGTGATACTTAGAGGAAAGAGGACATGTAATTAACCCACCAGGAATAAACTGAACCAGAATGCAGGTTCCTGTGAGAGCCCCAGTGTAATGTATGCAGAAATGAGGAGCCCTTCAACTAGTGGCAGATCTTGGGTGTGCCCTGAGGGAACTAGAGTTTGCTGAATAAAAAAGAGATGCTGGTAAAAGCAGATTCGACCATGTCCAGTAAGTGTCGTGAACATATGCTCATTTTCTGGAATAAAAAGTTGACAAATGGCTGCATTTTCACAACTGTGGCTGGCAAGGTTGGAAAACAGGGCAGGACTTCATTGCCCTGTCATTTCTTCATGTGTTTATTCAATTTTACATCATTTTTCTTTAGCAAGATTCCACAAGTGAAGGAATAATGGCATTAAAATATCATCCATCCAATTTTATACCATTAGCACTTCATGGATAATCAAACTCCTATAAACAGGCAGGCAGCTTTGCCAGTCTATAAGTGAATTATAATGGTGGATTAAAAGGATGCAGGTCATTTATATGAAAATATTCATGCAAACTCATTTTTCAATGCTAACACAACTATTGCATGTCTCCCTCTGCATCCAGATCTCTCTGCATTGGATTGAAAAGGAGAAGCAGAGAAGGCTATTTTAACCAGGCTCAATTAGACCAAGTGATGGAGCCTACTGTATAAAAAATACTGCCACAGTCTTTGAAAGCAATGGCAAAGTTAGTCTTGCCCCATGCTGAAGCAGGGATCTAAAGCAGGTGCCAGTTTTCAGTGAGAACATTGCCATTGAAAGGCAAGCATCTCACACATTGTTTGTTGCTGAGGTTTGGGGAGGAGAATTGGTCCCTGAACATTTTGGGAAAATTCAGCAATATGCTGACAGCCCTTCTCTCCTTCTTCCAGCAGCCTGTCCTACTTTGTATTCCCTCTGCTCAATCTACCACTCTTGCTTCATTACTGCACCATATCTTGGGATATTGTGGTTGTGTAGAAGGAAGGCT
Organism: Rhina ancylostomus; assembly: GCA_030265395.1. Taxonomy (NCBI): domain Eukaryota; kingdom Metazoa; phylum Chordata; class Chondrichthyes; order Rhinopristiformes; family Rhinidae; genus Rhina; species Rhina ancylostomus. Next base: position 38,574,627 of record JARFYF010000119.1, on the reverse strand, counting down.
CTATGATGGGACTGCTGTAGGCTGTATTCCTTTTGCTGCTCTAAGGGCAGATGGGATGTCTCCTCTGATTCCCTCTTTTCAAAAATTTCTTGCCTGGCATTCCAATACATCCTTCTCAAATAGGTGAAAAGTCAGAGATTGTGGTCCACAATCTGTGGTTAATATTTCTCTGATGCCATGGGCTATCTTCTCCTTAGGGAGAATACCCTCTGCTTCCAATGGTTGCAGTCAATGGCAGTTGCTAGGAGATACATAATAATGGACAGTGTTAACATGTCAGAGCAACAAGTAATATCTATTAAATGAGGCTTATGATGGGTTCAATTCATAGATGTTTGTGAGAGAACTGCAATATGACCCACACATTAATACCAAGGTGATAGCAGATGGTGGACTGTTTGGTATAGTAGATTTTTGGAAGATGTTTCATTTATCATGACTTTTCAAAGATCCACGCTGACAATCCAGATCAATGCTGAATCAGTTTCACATAATCTGAGGTGTTGCCTTTTAGATAAGGCTAATTTGAGGATTTGGCTGCAGTCTTAAATAGATATGGCTGATTCCAAGGCAGTATATTCTGGAAGACTGGTGAAGTATCTCTGGTGTCATGGTCAATATTTATACCTCAGTCAACAGCAATAAAAAATAGATTAACTGGCCATTATCACTCTGCTTTTTATGGGAGTTTGCACCATGCAAATTGACTACATTTCTCACATTATAAAGGTGACTGTACTTCAAGACTATTTAATTGGGTGTAAAAGACTTTGCAACATCCAGAGACCAGTAAAAGTTGTTTATTAATTGTAAGTCTACTTTTCTTTCTCTGCATGGGATGATGGGTTTGATACTTATTGTCTTGGTACTACTGAGCCTGGGGCCTGGGACTTAGCACCAGCTTTGGATGGCTTTTTCCTCACCCTCCCAGACTGGGCCTTTTCTTCAAGCTTTGTTTGGGTCTAATGCACTTCTGTAGATAACAATGAAAAGCTGAGGACTCTGTGCCTTGCCGCAAACCTCTGAGACATCATACCAAACTTTCTTTCACACAAAAGCAATTCTAGCTTTAAGTAGCTGCTGGCATTGAAAAGCCGCAGTAACTTCTCCTTTTTCATTCTGTAGTGACGAGCTCCCAAACAGAGCTGATGGAACCAATGCCAACACACACACAATGCTTAAACAATACCAGCAAGTAACTGTGTGGAAGTTCATATCTACCACATTTCCAGTAGTAATCTCATCAGAGAGGCAAACCCAGAATTGACAAGGCTAATCTAAAACCGGTAGCATAATAGCCAAGGCCATACCTCAATCAGATCTCATGCATGTGCCCTATCCCAATAAGACCTGTAGTTCAGAGAGTAAATTCTGTATTCTGATTCCAGGGTTACTGATGCCATGTGTGGTTCCCTAACATTTGGTTCTGTTGAGATGAGCAGGCTCAACACGTATATGGGATTGGAGGTGCTGGAATTTGGAGCAACAAACAATCTGCTGGAGGAACTCAGCGGGTCAGGCAGCATCTGTGGGGGGGGGGCAAGGAATTGGCAGTGTTTCAGGTCGACACCCTGCATTGAAACTGAGAGTGGAGAGGGAAGGTAGCTGGTATGAAGAGGAGAGGGGGTGTGAGATCAGTGCCAATGGGAGATAGGTGGACCGAGGAGGGGTGAGAGATGATGGGCAGAAGGAGCCAGGTGGGGGAGGGGGAGAGGGGAACGGTGGAAACAGAGACTGGAGGGTGATAATTTGGGACACTAAGACAACAAGTGCTGGAATCTACCCCTACCCCATGTCTCTTTGTGCCTGTCATCCCTCAACCCTCCTACCGGCCCATGTCTCGTCTCCCCCAACCCCCCACTCCATTTTCTCCCGGCTAACTTCCCTCTCCCTTCCCAATGGGATCCATTTGATTTGTATGGACTTTTGGTGGTGTACCCTCTGAAACATGAGAAATGGTAAGATTTCCGAACTCGACTGCATACAAAAGTAGCAAAAACAATGGAGGGAAACTGAAGGTCACTGACTCAAAATTCATGGTTTCAGTTTGGAAAATTAAAATTAAAACTGTTTCATTTATATTAACATACTAAATAATTATTAATGAACCAATTAAAGAAAACAAACACATAATTGAAATATGCAATATAATAATAGATCCATCTGAGTAATGATTTCCCCAGCCCTGGGCAAGTGATACAAGCAGGGAAGGGAAGTCAGCACAGAAGCCTGATATTATATGTGTATTAATTCTCCAACCATGAATGATTGGGAGCAGGAGGTTTGAGGTGATTCAGAACGTTAGCCTTTTCAGAAAGGGTAGTGAGAGAATAAAACCACAACTTTCTAGGCTCATTTTCCATGCCTGCTGCTAATTGTGTGACTTCTATCACAACTCTTTTACCTGTGAAAGAAAACATCTTTATCTCATCGATCTCTAAAAAATATCTTTCCCAGCAAAACAAGGCTGTGTTTTCTGGAAGGTTTTTAGTGCTGTCACTAGTTGTTAGCATCATAGCTTGAATGTGAGGGTTACCTGCTGAACAGCATCTGCTGGCAATGAATCATTTTCCACTTCTACCGCCAATGCAGCTGTGTTTATGGGTACTGGCTCTGCTGGAGATGTAGGTGATGTCATAGCTTCAGCAGTACCTTCCTGTTGCTGGGACTGTTCCACTTCAGTGTGAATCTCTTCAGTTTCTTCTGCTTCCACTTCTTCTGCTTCACCTTCCAGTTCCTCTGTCTCCTCTTCAGCTGTGGGGTTAAAGTGTATAAGTTCTCATGTAGAGTGTTACTTATGGCGTTCCTTTGTTGCTGTCCTGGTGCTGTCAGCTTCTGATATACGAATGTCAATCAGATTGTAGGGGTGTCACCACAAAGTTGTTGCATCTTTGGGGAAGGGGTGGGGCTGAGGGGAGGGAGGTGGATGTGAGCTCAACAAGTTCAGTGTTTGCATTGGCATTGCCATCAGTTTGCACAAAGCTAACAGACCGGGACCAGGGGCACTAATATGACCAGCAACATAGAGCAGCTTAGAAGTGAGTGAACAATGAGCAAGAAGCAAAAGAGGCTCAGATGCTGGAATCTGGAACAAAACCAGAACACTGGAAGAACTCAGCAGGTCTCGCAGCATCTGTAGATGCAGAAGGTGTAGGGTGACACAGGGTCTCTGATGCTATGTGTCTGTGATGCTGCTGCAAGTAAGTTTTACAGTGCACCTATGCGTACATGTACTTGTGCATATGACAATAAACTCGACTTTGACTTTAAAATGTTAGCATACAACTTTTGTCTCCACAGATGTCGCTTGGCTTGCTGAGTTCTTTCAGCATTCTGTTTTTTTCGGTAAACAATGAGCAAATCTGAAATGGCAGTGGAAAATTTACAATGTGTGCAAAGTCCAGGAAAATCATAAAAGTTTTCTTTATAAGCCATTTATAATATTTTTATCTGAAGCTCAAAGACATTGAGCCCCAAACATCAGGGATTTGAGAAGGCAGTCGATCAATGCAGTTTTAGCTGAACTGGAACCTAGGTCCAAAGAGTTTCTATCCCTCCCATCTTCCATCCCAAAAATACTTCGAGGGGCAAGGTGAGGACAAGATAGGAATGTTTTGGGGTCATGTCTAAGGGAACTCCCAGAATGCCCTGGAAATTCAGGACAGTTATCAGACCACTTGATAAATCCTGCGGTTGCTGAGAGTCATGGTCCATGGAATGTCAGAAACACTACGTGGTCCTGAAACACTTAGCAGCTTTTTCCCCAACGTAATGAAACCTGTTAAAGAGGATGCAAGATTATAATTTTGCATGTTAAAGGCCACCCTAAAATTTGACCCTCTAAAATTTTCATGTGCCAGCTGAGATCTATGCATTTGGAGGATTTCCTCTCTTTATTTCTTGGATTTCTACTTTATAGTTTTAGTTTATTTCTGACAACTTTCTTTTGGTGCTTTCTCCTACTGTATGTCTTTTACATTTATTATTAAAACAACATAATGGAGACACAAGAGACTGCAGATGCTCATGCAATGAACGAATTGCTGGAGGAACTCAGTGAGTTGAGTAGCATCTGTGAAGGAAAAGGGAGGATCTTGACCTGAAACATTGACTATCCCTTTGCCTCAGCAGATGCTGCCTGACCTGCTGAGTTTCTTCCGCAGCTCATTGTTTGCATAAGAAACAAAATTTTCTTCATTAAATTTGAGCTTAGCTCCAATGCAACATTGATATTGGTAATTTTAAGAGCCAACAATGAAAGCGGCTTTAGCAGTCTAGGTTCCATTTCTACCTTTTTGATTTTAGAGAATATAAAACTGTACTGCATTAATTAGCCTCACCCAGAAAAAATACAAAAGGATCAGTGTGGGAAATCGAAAATGTGCTTACATTTAAGATGGCTTCATTGGATTTGAAAATCAATTGTAAAATTCACTATACCTTAAAAGAGCCCTCTCTGGAAAAAGCAATGCCATAAAATTAAGAAAACAGATGTAATTTAAAATTTAGCAGTCCAGCTGACATTAACACAGAGAAAATGTGCTGTTGTGTGGTAGCACTAACACAAGGCTTTATTGTCTTCATGATGACTCATCATTGGGAGAACTGTGCATTCACTTTGTATTTGATATCTCTGGCAGTTAATTTGAATGAATAAATAAATCAGCATCTGAAAGATGGGTCAGCATTATAGAATTTACCTGATATTTCTCCAATGATTTCAATTAAAGAAAGCATCTATTTTGCCAGACTACCGCCCATGTAGTGGATGCTGCTAACCATTTTGTGACCTGATCAGCCAAGGATTTTCTAATTTTATTTCACAGCAGAAACTTTCTAATTTTGATTTTCCTACCTGTTATTCATAAGTTCTTTTGTTATTTCCAGTTCCAACATCTTAATGAGCACAAAATCCATTTTGGAATTACTGTCTAAGCTTTTGCTTGTTGGGTATTACAAACTGTAAGTGATCAAAACCTTTAGTGGAATATCTGCTTACATTTCTGGAAGTCAATCTCTCTGAGCACCCTTTCTTCCTTTGTAAATTCAGCTGAAAAATGATCCATATTTTCAAAGCCACGTTCTATCTTTTCCATGTGTGATATTTTTGATGCTTCTGAAATCCTAAGAAATATTACAATATTTGTAAATAGTTTGTATTATGGCAAATCATATCCTATAAAACACCAATAAAATAAACCTGTTCTGCTTGGTACTCACTTTTTAACAAGAGGTTTTGTATTCTGTAAGAGAAATAAACATCTTTGTTAAATATCCAAAATAATCTTCATAGTAAATATTTCATAGATTATTTAACACAATACTACTGAATTATATGTTTGGTGATTGGTTAACATTTGTCTGAAACTCCAGCTCTGCTCTTTTATTGGTAACATTAGCCACTGCTAAAATAATGAAAAGAGGAATTTGAATGAATCCATTGCACATCTGCTAGAATCCCCAAATTATCATTTGTATATTCGTAAAGAACACAAAGCTGATGGGAGGGATGAGGTAAGTTTGGAGGTCAGATAACAGAGAAAAATATGGAAACTTCTGAGTTCTCTGTGAATCTACTACTCTCTCTTTCTCCCACAACGTCTGCACAACCTCTCTCAATGTTTTCTCCCTTCCATCATAGAGACAGGAAGTTCCAAAACCTTGTCTTCCTCTACCATCATTTATTAGTGTTCTCTAATTTCTCATTCACTCTCTGTTTCATTTGCTGGTTCGTTTGCTTTTTACATTGTTTGGTTTTTATCTCTGTAGACCTTTTCCATGTTTAGGCACTCACGAACAACATCTAGCACAACCTGTCCAGATCTGGGATAGCAAGATATGGAATAAAGCTTATTCTACACTGGTTCAACATCAAGTTTCAGGGTTAGCTTCAGAAGAGCATTCTTTCTTGCACAATCCACTTTCCATGTGAGGTATCTTTGGATTCTTTACATCAGATTGTCAATTCGGGCCAAGTTAGGGACAGTTGTATAGGTTTTGACTACCAAAAACTGAATATAGACTTCCCAAATTCAAGTATTACTTACCACACCTACCAGAGACTTTAATAATCTCTGAACTGCATTTAAACCAAGT
>JARFYF010000119.1:38551963-38564175 GCA_030265395.1 Rhina ancylostomus | reverse complement strand
GGTTTCTGAGTTGTTCAAAGAGGAGAAAGGGTAAGCCTTAAAAAATGATTTAGGAAAGAAAATAAGACCTACCTTTTGCCTTTTATAAATATTATTGAGCGGAGCCACCTCACAGTCTTTATGAGCACCAAATACTTTACACATGGAGCATGTTGGTACTTCACATGTCATACAATAAATGTTGATCCGTTCATCATCATGTTCTTCACACATGGGTTGTTCAGTCTTCTTTTCAGGTCTGTGAACAAAACTGCATGAATTCAAACTCATGATACATCATAATATCCGATCAACACAGGGGAATTCCAAGATGACACAAACTGCCATTTCATTCCACCATCGGGAGTTTCTGACTTTTTTCTTGCTTTTTAGGGAAATGCCTTACTTTTCCAATCACAGAAACATTGACCAAACATAGCATAGAAAGGGAACTATCACAGGAGAAAATAGAATAAATCAAAAAATTATATAAGCACCAAGGGTAGCTTTCCAAATCCATACTAATAACAGGAAATCCCTGGGTGCACATACAAGTCAAGAGGTAGAAGGTTCCATGTGATTGACCAGTGGCATCCGACCATGACATAATATCACTTGAAGGACTGCAAGGTACTTAATGACAAGTTCCCAATCTCTTGGGTTGCAAGGCACAATTTCTAAGCTTGCAGATGACATGAAACTTGTTACTATTGTGAACTGTGACAAATTGCAGCAAGATATAAACAGGTGGTGGAATGAGTGGATGCATGGCAGCTGAAATTTCTTGTGAGGTCTTGCATTTTGGTGGGAAGAATCAGGAGAGGCAAAATAGAACAAATGCTGCTGTTCCAAAAGGAGTACAGGGACCTGGGAGCATGGGTGCATTAATCATTGAAAGTGGTAGGGCAGGTTGAGATAAGGCAAACTCAGTTTTGGACTTTATAAATAAAGATATAAAGTATAAAACCAGTGAAGTCAAGCTAAACTTTATAAATCACTAGTCTAGCTTTGACTGGAATACAAAGTTTAATTCTGGTCACCACATTATACGAAGATGGGATGGCATTAGAGAGGATCCAGAAAAGCTTTACTAAAATGATTTCTGAGATGAGAGACTATTGTATAAGGATAGATCAGAGAGGCTGGATCTGTTTACTTTAAAGAGAAAGCTGAGAGCAAATTTGATAGAAATATATAAAATAATGAAGGGTCTGGACAGAGTGGATAGTGGGAGGCTGTTTCCTTTGGTGGAAGGGTCAAGGACTAATAAAATAAAGGGGAAGAGGCTGACGAGTGAAATGAGGAAACACATTTACACAGTATGTGATTGGAATCTAGAGTGCACTACGTACAGATGTGGTGCAGGCCGGTTCTATTGTGGCCTTTAAGAAGGAATGGCATAAACATACGGTGAAGAAGCCAGCAGGAAAAGGGCCAGGTGGTGGAACTAGTGAATTGCTCTGGTAGAGAACAGGCACCAACACAACAAACCATAGGACCTTCTTCTGTGCAGTAACCATTCTATGATTGTTAAAGGAGAACATGATGCAAAACCAGTGCCAATGGCAGCAAACCAGCAGGACCTGCTTACAGCCGCAACGTCCTTTCCTCCAGTGGAGATGACGCTGGCCACGAAGGAAGCAGTTGTCACAGTGTGACCAGTGCCAGAACTGAGATCACTGAAGATGTCTGTATGTACTTAATTCTGTATCACCCCATCCACCCTCATCACACAACCTATTCTGATTTACAAGCTGAAACTTGTGTAATTTTTCACTTATTATTCCCTCTCGCCCTTCTGCTGAGACTCATAACAACCTTTCCTTGTCCATTGTTTTACAGGAAACTTGGGCATTTACCCAGCATCTTAAATGCCTTGATCGAAACAAAAGTAAAATACATGTCTATAGGTTTGATCATTAAATTATCCCTGAGAGTCATTTGCAATAGAACTTGTGCCTGACATTTCCTTAAGGAAATCTGACACCAGCACTATCTCCTGCTCCTTACGCTTGCTGCAAACTGGGTATTTGCAATGAAATGCTTGGTGCAATAGCAGTCTTACTGGAATGTCAGGGAGTGTGAGGAGTCCAGCACAGGACCTTGCACAGAACTTGGAGCCCAACCCTTCCAGCATAGAAGTGGCGGCTACAAACGATCTGCTGGAGAAACTCCATGTGTCATGCAGCATCTGTGGGGGAAAAGTAATTGTTGATGTTTTGGGTCAAAACCCTGTAGCAGGACTGAAGAAGTGGCTAACTTCATTTCAACACTTGTTGACTGAAATTTAATAAAACACCATTGAAAGTAGCATGCATGAAGTCTGTGACTTTTGTTCAATGTGCTCCATACTTCTGAAGAACCAATGCCCAGAGGAGGTCAGATATGTGTACTAACATCTAACAGTGTACCATGCAAGACATGATGCCAGTATGTCCCTGACCATCAACCTTACCCTACACTGCCAGTCCCATCCACCTTGATCTCTGGTAGCCAACCCTCACCTTAACCCATCTATTCATCTTCAGGGTCTCACATCCCTTACAGTACTGACCCTCCTCCTTCTCCCACCACACCCTGAAACCTAAGCCCAGGCATTTGCAAGCTCAACATTTGCAGGATGTGCAAAAGAAGGGCCTTGAGTGTGCAAGGGCCAGCAACAAAAGTTCCATAAACCACTGTGAAACATCTGATAGATGCACGTTTAGAGATATTTTTGGACATATGTGTTTTCATTTGCCAGTACTCCATTTGTATAGACAACATCCTTGAAGCTGTTGATCTGTATGTATTAATATTCTATGTTGTTATGTATATGTCACTGACCAAATCTCTGGTGATGTCATTGTACCCTCTTCAAACAATGTAAACATAATTGACTGGCTAGGATAGCCCTTTGTGGCTAATAACCCATACGCGCTAGACCTGGAGGACATTCAAGCATGGTTTAATCAATTCTAAGTAATACAAGAGTCAGACAATGCCCTATTCAATCAATAGATTCCCCAATCATCTCTCCTTAATTTTCAAAGGAATCACCATTGCCAAAATTCTCAATGGTAACATTTTATTGAAGTAGTAATTGAACAGGAACTTAATGGGATCATAAATACTGTGGCTACAGGAAATGGTTAGAGGCAGGGAATTCTTTAATGAGTGAGTAACCTGCTGAATTCTTAACGTCATTGTGTACAAGACACTTGCATGGATGAGCATTGTTCTAAAAGCACTCAAAATCAACGTTATACAGAGCAGACCACCCAAATAACTACACCCTGCCCATTACCCTACTCATTGACTCCTTACACTACTGATAGTCCATTTTGCAATTTGCACTACCTACAAAAGCCACTGAAAAAATTTGCAAGGATTCTTCAGCACCCATGATCTATGTCATCTAGAAATGTAAACACCGCAGCTGCATAGGAACATCACCACCTGCAGGTTCCCCTTCAAGTTTCTGTTGAATTTAAATGCTGAAACATCCTACCCAACATTGTGAGAGTATCTTCATCAAGAGACTGCAGTAGTTTAAGAAGGTGGTGCTATAGCACCTTCTGCAAGCCAAAAAGAAAAGGGCCATGAATGTTGGTCTCAACAGTGTCACTTTTATATGTACTTTCTGTAACCTAAGACCACCTACGCTTTATGGAATGGAAATTTTCCCCATTCAAGGAGCTCATGGGCTCCTAGTGGACAGGCTATTCAACTTTTGCTATTAATGATGTAAAGGCCCAGAATTCTGTCTGTGCAACACCCAAAAATACTGGTGTTGGAAATCACATTAATGTGGCATCAAACAAATGTCCATGTTTCTGAATGAGTTGGCAGCAATCAATAATATGATTTGAACTTTGTGGTGGTGGAAGAATTCTTTTAATCTAGCACTGTTTTTTGGGTGAGATGTTCAACCATATGGTTTGAATCTTGACTGATACTGTTCTTTTGCAGAAGTACCAGTTTTAATAATGGTGTAGCCTCAAACTGCAAGTTACTTAAGGAGTGACACACCAAACACTGAAGGAACTCAGTGGGTCAGGCAGCATCTATGGAGGGAAATGGACAGTTGACATTTTGGGTCAAGACCCTTCATCCAGATGTTTTGTGTGTTCCAGTATCTGCAGTCTCTTGCATCTCCAAGTTACTTAAGGAGTCTAACATACTCTCGACATAAGGAGCAGCCACAGGCAGAACACTACATAACTCTGCGCAAAACAAACCTCAAATAGGCCGAGCCAAATTGGAGTCTCAGTCACCACACTCACAGGCAGCTTTAGCAGGTTCCCCTTCAAAAATAACTGGCTAGAGGAAATCTTGCAGGGACAACTCACCTTATCAGGTGATCTCAGAAGATGTTGCTGTACTTTCCAAGACCCCAACATCTGCCAGTCACTCAGTTTTCTGTGCATCATTGAATCGAAAAAGTCATATTTATCAGATGGAGATATTTGGTGACTTGGAAAAATACACCCAACAGAAGAACTCATGGCAGAAAGTAGTCAGGGAGGTGCCCTTTGCAAATGCACCTTCTAGATGTGAATGCAAAAGTTGAATTTATTAGAAATTGAAAGGTCCCTCATTTCCTTGATAGAATTTTCTGGAACCACATTGTAATGCAGCAGTGAGCAGCATAGTAGAATGACTCAGCAAGGAGTCAAGGCTTCTGGGATTGAGGGTAACCTTGACATTGAGAACAGTGCAGGCACTTGTGTTTGTTTGCTACTTGAGGTTTATCTGGCAACTTAATTCAAGCATCTTTAAGAATTTCTTCCTGAGGTCAGAGTTGTGAGGAATGGTGCTACTAATGCAGGAAATGCTATCATTGCTAAAACTGAGTAATGTTGCACAAGGAAGTCTGCCAGTGCTATTTTGGAGTTGGTGCAAATTAATTTCATTGTTTCTTTAGGGCTTTTTGAAGCAGTATTAGGATTATTGCTAATGCTGTTTAAATGTGGAAACATGACATTGACGAATTTCTAGCCCTCGGTGAAACCTCCCTGCTGGGAAAAAGAGTCTGCCTTCCCCTGCTGGTGCTCACCTCCCATCATAAATGTGATGAAGGTGCTTCTTCTGGCAAACAAGTCTCCAATACCGTGTGGTTTCACTGACCTACAGTAGACTGCGTGATTGGCAAATGTCAGTGTCTTGGAAAGTATGGTGGAGTGAAACATCAGTGATGAGGTCACCTCATCAAATAGACATGGAGTTGTGTCTGAGGTAGAAGTAATCAAGAAAATAGGGGCAGGAGTAGGCCACCTGGCCCCTCCATTCTTTAAATCATGGCTGATTTGCCCTGGCCCTCAGCCTCAACTCCTCTTCAGGGCTAAGTAACAGGAATTCCTTGAGGCAGCAAGGTTCGGCTGAATCATCGAGATGATTTGGACAAGAAGGAAGGATAACTGCTGACTGTCTCCCCCAGAAAGCATTCTTAGGACTTAACATACCCCGGTAGGTTTACCTTGGTCTGAATAACTGAGGACTGGTCAAGGATGAGTGGGTGCTAATTGCCTTGGGTGCAGTCACACCTATACGTCTCCTCTCCACTGAACACCTTCAAACCCAAGCGTGCCATGGATCAATCTAAATGCATCTCATGCTGTGTAGTTTGATTGCTGAATGAAGTAGCAAAGTTGAGTTAAAATGGTGTGAGAATAGGTTGAGGATTAATGGCTTAGCAATAAAAAAGCAGGTGCAATCAAAAACAGTTATACGTATCAGAACAAGAAAAGGGGAAGATAAGTTACTGCATAATTATTTCACTTTAATTTATTTTTATTATCTATGCTTTTGTGTCTTTGGTAAATCATTTTAAAAAGTAATATATTTTTTATAATATCTACTTACTTTAATAGCTTTTAAAACTACTAAAATAGTCAAAGACATATTAAAAACTTTTAAAATCAATGACAGATTTTATAGCTGGCCATGCTCTGCCCTTGGATTTTCTGACTGTCAAAAGCTATCAGGGGTGTTTTGGAGATAGGGTTTCCTCACCGATTCACCTGAAGCCCAGTTGCCATCTGGTCCACGCCACTGGATCCAGGGTGCTGAGTGCCAGCCAAATGGGTCCTCTGTAAATGACTTGTGGGCAGACTGGGTCAGGGTGACCTGGCCCATTATACTCCACATGGCTGAAGCTCCTGCATGTTGCCTGTGTTGGAGTAATTCAGTCATGAGGAGAGACTGGAGAAGCTAGATCTGTTGTCCCTGGAGCAGAGGAGGTTAAAAGGGGACATGGTTGAAGTATATAAAATTATGAATGGTATAGATAGGGTGAAATGCAGGAAACTAATCCCCATGTCAGAGGTAGATAAGACTGGAGGACATAAACTTAGGTAAGGGAAAGAGACTTAGAGAGAATATAAGGGGACTTTCTTTACCAGAGAGTGGTAAGTACTTGAATGCACTGCCTGGGAGAGTGGCTGAAGCTGGGTTGCTGCCAGCATTTAAAAGTGTCTAGATGAACACTTGAATTGCTTAGGCATAGAGGGCTATGGATCAAGCGCTGGGAGATGGGGATAATATGGAAGGGTGCCCACTGGTCGGTGTGGACGAGTTGGGCTGAGTGGTCTGTTTTCATGCCGTACGATTCTGTGACTCTAAGATCCTAAGTTTGACCATCAATTACTGTCTGTGGGCAGCAAGACAGACTGTGTTACAGTGGCCTGGCCCATTATACTCCACATGGCTAACACCCTTCCATTCAGTCCTGCTCTCTCTCTCTCTCCAGGGATGTGTAAGGTTATCCTCCATCCCTCCCCCTCCTCCCCACCTCCCCACCTCCCACCCACCTGCATTTTCAGTCAGAACTCAGAAAGTTCTTTTGCACCATTAACTTTGGTTGTTTGGAAGCTCTTAGAAAGAACATTCAAGCATTATAGTCACTTAAACAAGTATGGAGTAATTAATGGAATCCAGCATGACTGTGAATATTTAACTAATCTGTGGATGTTTTTGATGTAACAGAGAACATTGATGAGAGCAATTTGGATGACGTGGTGTACATGAACCTTCAAAAGGCATTTGAGAAAGTCATCTTCCATCACGAACTGGATCAGCTCATAACAGTAAAACAAAATGCATGGCTTCGGAAACTTAGTGGACCTAACTTTATTGCTTTAGTAAAGACTTAAAATGACCAAGGTCTCCTTTTCTGTTAACATTCATATCCACAAGTGGGCAAGCATGCAGGTGTGATTATGCGTGTGTGTGTGTGTGTGTGTGTGTGTGTGTGTTTGTGTGTGCGTGTGTGTGTTTGTGTGTGCATCCATTTTGAAAGGTGTGGCCTGAAAGTATGGTAATATAATTTAGTCAGCGTGAGACAGGGTCTTCAGGGATCAGTGGAACTTTGTAACTCCGGGCTTGAAGTTTAGGGGAGGGTGCCTCAGTAGGAAGGAAGTAAAAATATTGAGAGTGCACATCCTACACAAGTTAGAAGGACTGTTGCATTTACTGGAACTTGAATGTATACATAACCAACTCTGGGGTACTCCTTTACACTCAAAAATATGCCACAGACACTGAGATCCAACAACTGGTATATATCAAGATAGCTTTGCAACTCAAACTTAGCTGTGACATCAAACTGAGACCCCTATATATATTCCTGAAAAATTAATAATCTGCCTCCAGTTGGTTCTTATAAGAGGAAATAGTGATTCTGATATGATGTTCATGGCTGAATTAAGCAGTATGACAGATGACCAAATTAACACCTTGTTTGGCATATATTTGAATGTTAGTAGGTTAACATGGGTGTAATTGGGTGGCATGACTCTTTGGGCCAGAAGGGCCTGTTACCGTGCTGTATCAATAAAGCTTCTGAAGTTTAAAAGTTCTGCTGATGATAAAAGCTAGCTGTAATATATAAAAACAGATTCTAAATAAAACTAATAGCAAGACAATTATTTTTAGTACATTTATCATATGTTGGACTTGTCAATGCCATAAACTGAGTTTATGCCAATTTGTGGCACACATTTCTGAGGTAAGTTAGTTTTAAATAAACTCTCTGTTTATAATTCTGTAACCATTAGACAAAAGAGTTTGTTTGTGCTGTGCTGGACTCCACTGGTGAGAGTAGGAAGAGGAAATCTGTTGTTTTACCTGCTTCTCATGCAGCTCATTTTAAGAACTTTAAATCAATTAATCAAACAACATAATCTGAAAATGCTTTTTATTGTACAGGATCATATTCAAAATCAGTATAAAAGTTTCTGTTAAACTTAGAGATCCAATTGTGATGTCTGAAATCACATTCAAAGTGGGCAGAGTAACACTGGAGCAAACTGCTCACCATATTGGCATCAAGATGTATAATATAAAAGTAAAAAGAATGTAATTGCTGGAATTCTGAAACAAAATCAGAAAATGTTGGAAGCACACAGCAGATCAGGGAGCCTCTGTGGAAAGAGAAACAGAATTAATTTTCAGGTCCAAGACCCTTTGTGAGGACTGGGAAAGAGAGAAAAACAGTTATTTTTCAATAGCAGAGAAGGTGGGGGAGGAAAGTGTAGAACGAAGAGAACACCTCTGGTAGGCTGAGAACAAATGATTTCATCTGGCAGCTAGAATCAGATTTTGCTTGTTTGTCTGTTTTCCTAATAGCAAGGCAGTGGGAATGCTAACAGGCCAGACAGTATTAATAGAGGTCAGACAATGCTAATACTGAGCAGCACACTCATGAAGCTTGGAAAGCTTAGTGTAGCAGTTAGCGTAATGCTACTACAGCGCCAGCAACCAGGGTTCAATTCCCGCTGCTGTCTGTAAGGAGTATGTACATTCTCCCCGTGTCTACGTCGGTTTCCCCTGGGTGCTCCGGTTTCCTCCTACATTCCAAAGACATACAAAGTAGGAAGTTGTGGGCATGCTATTTTGATGCTGGAAGCGTGGCGACACTTGCGGGCTGCCCAGAGAGCACCCTATGCAAAAGATGTATTTCGACATACATGTGACTAATAAAAATATCTTATTTTGTCTTATCTTATCAATCCTGACCTTGGGTGCTGTCTGTGTGGAGTTTGCAAATTCTCCCTGCGACTGTGTGGGTTTCCACTGGGTGCTCTGGTTTCCTCCCACATTGCAAAGACCTACAGCTTGGTAGGTTAATTGGTCACTGTATATTGCCCCTCGTGTGTAGGTGAGTGCTGAGTTGATGGGATTAGTGTAGGATTAGTGTAAATTGGTGGTTGATGTTTGGTGTGCACTTTGTGTGCCAAAGGGTTTGTTTCCATGCTATATCTCTCTATCTCTCTGAATGAGGAAAACTGAGCCAAAATCACAGATGGTTGACAAGTAGAAATAGCCAGTTCTGATACAGACAGAAAGAAATAGCAAGTTGTTCAAAGTTGTAGTATGTGTTATTGAGTCCAGAAGGCTACAATGTGCCTAGATGGAAGATGAGGTGTTGTTCCTCAAGCTCGCAGTGGGACATTGAAGGAGGCCATAAACAGGTATGTCAGAGTTGGAGTAAGATGGGGAATTAAAATGGCAGACAAGTGGAAGCTTTAGGTCACTCCTGCGGATTGAGTGCAGGTGCTCTGCAAAATCATCACCCAATCTATATTTGATTTCTTCAATACAGAGGAGACCATGTTGTGAACACCAAATGCAGTACACTAGAGGGAAGAAGTGCAAGTGAATTGCTGACTCAACTGAAAATACTGTTAGAGTCCCCAGACTGTGGGTAGGGAAGAGGTAAAAGGACAGGTTTTGCATCCCCCGTGGTTGCATGAGAAAGACGAGGAATGATTGATAGAGACAGATGAGCAGATCAGGTAGTTGTAAAGGGAGTGATCCCTTTGAAATGCTGAAAGTAGAGGAGAGGGGAATATGTGTCTAGTGGTGGCATCTGGTTCGAGCTGGTGGAAATTGTGAAGGATGATCCGTTGAATGCAGAGGCTGGTGCAGTGAAAGGTGAAGACAAGGGGAACTGTAGTTTTGCTCTGTCAAGGAGGAGGAGGTTCAGAGCAAAGGTGCAAGGAAGAGATGAGATGTGGTCAGGGGCTCTGCCCATTATGGTGGAAGGGAAATCACAGTTCAAGAAGAAGTAAGACATTTCAGAGGCTCCTGAGTGGAATGTCTTGTCATCGGAATAAATGCACTGGGAAAATGGGAGGGATGTTTACAGGAGGCAGGGTGGGAGGAAGTATAGACGAGATAGCTGTGGAAGTCAGTGGGCTTGTAATAGATATTTGTTAGCTAGCCTATCCCCTGAGATAGAGATGGGGAGATCTAGGAAGGGAAGAGTCAGAGATGGATCATGTGAAGATGAAAGCAAGGTGGACATTGGCAGCACGAGTGATGACATTTTCAAATTCTTTTTGAATGCAGAAAACAGCAGAAGATGAATAACTGTTCCTCAAACTTGTACTCATAAGAACTTGAAAATTTCATCTCTTTTTCTGACAGTGAAAGACCTAAGGACATTGATGATGAGGGTTGGGAGTAAACATCAAGGCAATTACTTAACAGAGGTCACAGCTACAAGTTGACAGGTGCCTCAGATTCCACTGTAATGACCCAGGTAAAGTTGGTCTCCCTTTAACTAGTGCCAAAACAGGATTTAATTCTCCAGTGAAAGTCTGTTGTAGTTTCAAATGACCAAAACAAACTTGATGCAGTTGTATCAAAATGTGCACTGCATGTTACTTAATGTTACTTTATGTGTCCCGTGGTTTCTGTGCATATTAATAGTAAAATATTCCAAGCACTTCATAGGAGCATCATCAACAACACCTTACATTGAATCATGTAAAATTACTTGATTAAATGCCCAACTCAAGGTTGAGAAGGGGAGATGGAGGGGGATGGGGGAATGAGGGAGGGGAGAAGAGGAAAGATGGAAAGGGAGAGGGGTAAGAAGGATAGAGAATGGGAAAAGAGGGCCCAATAGAAATGTTGATGCTTTCAAAATGCAGTAATATTATTTCTGAATTCAAATATCAAATTGTATGCTGATTTAATTGATATGATTACTTGAGGTACCTGATTGACTCTTGCTTGTATAAGTCAATAATGTTTTCAACAAGTAGGTTTCTTTGAAGACCATAAACTCCATGTCTGTCCAGAATCACTTCATGTCGACAGGAAGGACAGCGGAATCGACCCCCTGATCCTACTGTGGAACTGCCACGGGTTGACCAGTATGGATTGGATGCCTGATTATAATTGAAAAGGCATAATTAGTTAATTAGATTGAGGAGATTTGGTATGTCACCAAAGACTCTTACAAATTTCTACAGATGTATGGTGGAGAGCATTCTAACTAGTTGCATCACCACCTGGTATGGAGCCTCCAATGCACAGGGTCACAAGAGGCTGAAGAGGGCGGCATCTGTCATTAAGGACCCTCACCATCTGGGACATGCCCTCTTCTCGTTGCAACCATCAAGGAGGAAGTACAGGAGCCTGAAGACCCAAACTCAATGATTCAGGAACATCTTCTTCCCCTCCATCATCAGATTTCTGAATGATCCATGAACCCATGAATACTACCTCATTATTCCTTTTATTTTGCACTATTTTTGTAATTTATAGATTTTTATGGCTTTGCACTGTACTGCTGCCACAAAATAACACGTCATAAGTCAATGATAATAAATCTGATTCTGACTCTGATTATATATACTTTTATAAATAGTTATTATTCTGGGTTTTTGAATTTGTACTTCACTTTACTGAAGTTTACTGAAGTTTACTGAAGGTTTACTGAAGTAGGAACACCAAACCAAAAATATTTTGCCTGTCTAATTTTATTGGTAGCTTTAATACTGCACTATGTTCATCTCGATTCTAAAATGCAGCCAGAAACTGTTCTGTAGTTGCAAAGGCCGCACTTGTGAGAATATCATGTTTGTTTATTTGTCTATCTGTATCTGTGCACCTGTAATTCTCTCCTTTTGATCAGACCAGCACATAATCAACCTAATTGTAGCAGCTCTGAAATTTCCTCTCTAACTCTCTCAGCTTCTCTACATCTCTTTCTTCCTTTAAGGGACTCCTTAAATTCTATCTTTCTGGGTAAGCTTCTGTCATCTGCTCAAGCATCAACTTATTTTTTAAAAATTTTATTTAAATTTTATTTACAGCATGGTAACAGGCCCTTCCAGCCCAATGAGTCAGCACCACCCATTTTTAAACCCCAAGTTAACCTATCTGTACGTCTTTGGAATGTGGGAGGAAACCGGAGCACCCAGAGGAAACCCATGCAGACACGGGGAGAATGTACAAAC
>JARFYF010000119.1:38279286-38291699 GCA_030265395.1 Rhina ancylostomus | reverse complement strand
TATTGGAACACAGCTGACAAAAGAGGGGAGAACACACAAATTTGAAGGCCAAGGTAGCTGCAAGGGAAGCATGGGAATGATTCATAAATAAAATGCATTCCGATGGATCTTAGTTGCTCCTTCAATTAATTTGTAAAAAGATGTATATGCTTGCAATATTTTATTATAAATAATTTACAGAACAATGTTACCATCTTAAAGGTAAATTTTAAAGGGTCCTGTTAATCACATTATTAGCAGCATCAGAACTTTATCTAGAAGTCTGGACTTTAGATATCTTGCACTGCAAGATCTGTACTTATAAACCAATTAACCATGAAAACAATGCTGCAATCTCACTTTTAAGTAGGTAATCTATTACTCACATAATGAGTTCATCAATTACACATTTGCTTTAACATGAGGACACTATTCTGAATATATTAAATTTAAAATTAACCTCAGAAGGCGATTAAGTTTATTAGAGCTACAAAGATAGTGGTGGTCTCGGATTCAACTCCAGATTGAACTGACTCAGCAAAATTCAACCAAGAGAGTGTTAGGGATGCTGTTATTAGCTTCAGAAAGTGGAATTTAATCAAATCTCCCATTTCTAATTATCTACAATGTCCTCCCTATTACACATTCTAAAATTTTCAATAAAAAGATTGAAAAAAAAATCAATACTTAAACATAAATACTGACCCAGCAATGACTATTTGTACACCTCTTTCAACCCAAGCAAACTGCCCCCTCGATGTGTCTTAATTCTTGCTCATCGACTCTACCCTTGCTGCTACTTGTCCCTTTGTACCCTTTGGCTTCTTATTTAACACAATTCACAAATTGATATTTAGTACATCTGATACTCTATTCTATGTGCTGAACCTTTCCGTCAGTAGGAATCTATTTTGTACACTTCCCACATCATTTCTGAAAATCACCAATGGTAGATTTCTTTGCCCACTTGTTAAATTTTATGTTCAACAAAAAAAAACAATTACCTTCACTTCCAAGCACCAAATACTTCTTTCCTTAAAGGAGTTAGGAACATATTGAAATGAGTTATTGAAAACACTTTTGTTCCCTTTAACCGCCAACAAATTCCCTTTCATTTTGTGATCACTCAGTCACCAAGAAAGCATAACAAGGCCCATACTCCTTAACATCCAGGTGAAATCTAATTTATTACTCGAAGTATTAAAACTTATGATGGGAATTCTTTACTTAATCACCTAACTCAGCTTATCCTCTCTCTCCCAAACTACCTTCTTATTACTGCATCTTTTAACCGTATAACTTTAAGGGCATATTACTTATTCCCAATTCAAATTCAACAACTGTTTGATTATTGCTCCTCTTTCAGATCTGTTCTTTTGTTGGTCTTCTTACAACCATTGCCCCTTCTGGTTTCAAATGCTGTTTGCCATTCCCCATGCATATTAGTTTCGAGAGAAAAAGATTATGCTTTTAAACCATATTCAAAGGCAAGCTTAGAGATTTTAGAAAATGACATTGTTTGGATGAGTACTTGATGGCTGACACTGGGGCAAGGACCTGCTTCTGTGCTGTATGACTACAATTAGATGTGTTTACCATTAATTCCACTACTTGGAAACTTGGTCATGGAAAGTAGGTTCTAAAATGGCATATGGCTACATTTTAAAATCTTTCTTGCTGCCTTTTGTGCAATGAAAAAATGATTTTTCTATTTCTGTTAAAAATGATTTGTAAGCCTTCCACATTGTTTTTAAATCAAAATGTACACATTCACTTACAATTCCTGACAAAAAGCATGTTTACAATGTGAAGTGTGCAACAAACTCACAATTGCCCCATTTATACAGATTACTTTGCTAAAAGCAGCCAGGGATCTGGACCTTTCAACCAGAGATATGAATCCCACCATGGCAGCTGGGGAATTTAAAATTCAATTAATTTAATAAATCAGATATTTAAAACGGAGAGTCTCAATAACAAGATTGTTGTAAAATCACATCCAGTTCATGAATACTCCAGAACTAGTGTGGCCATAACTACCTACTCAGTTCAAGGACAATTAAGGATGGAAAAAATAAATGGTGGCATTGCCAGAAATAGAAAGTGAAATCTTTTATGAACTAGGCCACCCATGCCATCCACATACTATCCTCATGGCCAATTGCTGATGCATTCGCAAACATTTTTTTTCATGCTAAGTCCCCACACATGCTGGCACTATCAACCCTTGCCATCACCACATTCATTGATATAAAATCTGTTTGGCAGATCGACCCCAAACTCAGGACGCCACAAGTATTTTCTCAGCTTTAAATTGGTACTCTTAAATTGTCTTATTTGGGAACAATCAGTTCACGTGAGAATACCATGATGATATCTAATGCAAACATGGGATAGTTTCAACAGTTTCCTATTATCAACATTTACCACCATCCAAACTCAAGGCAGGCTGATGCAACTAATCAGCATCTGTGGCTGTACTGGTACTGCTTGGCCAAATCTACTGCACAAGGTAATCAAATACCAGGGATAAAACTATATTAAAGTTACATACTTCTTCACTGATCGAAGTTTCACCTTGCTGATGTCTTTAAGAACTTCCAACATATTTGGCATTTGATGTTTAGGACTATGTAGTTTCTGACCACTGTCAGCATTCTTTCGCCTTCGTTCTTTGATGAGGTCAATTGCAGACACACTCCGATGGAAAGGAGGTGGGGGAGGTAAAGGTGGGGGAGGTGGCGGCAGCAGCAATGGCGGAACACAATGAGAAACAGCATCAGGTGTCCCTAAACCAGAGGAAATCAATTAAAATTATGGAAATATCGAGTATTAAATTTGCTCAGTTATTATGTTGAAAATCCAGTGGAAAAAAAACTTCCAAGAGATGAACTAGATTAGTGGTTGGAAAGTGACAAGAAATGTTTCTGTAATAGTGACAATACTGATGAAATCATAGAAAATGTTTTGAAATGGAACATACCTAAAGTTCAAGAAATGGAGAGCCAGCTAAAAAAATCTCTTGGAAGATTGCTGCCAAAGGATTTGAAAATGTTTTGAAACTGGCTGAGCATATTTTTGCATGAGCAAAGGAAGGCATGAGAGTAAACAAGCACAAGGTTATCTGTTCAAGGCAACTGGTAGGCTTAAATCTATTCAGCCTTCAACTGCACTCCCCTTTTAGCATTTAGAATTAAGTGATTTTAATTTTAGTAGTAACCCACCTCAGATCTTGTAAAAGCAAAACAAGAAATAAAATTCACTGAACTTAAAGGTGTTATGCAAAGCAAGAGTGAAAAGACATTTTTAGTTTGTGTTTATACATAAGGGCAAGGCGGTTCTAGGCTGATTAACAGCAACATCCTCTGAAGATTTGACAGCTCATGTAATGGTAAATACAGTGATTCAATTGACTTCAATTTTACATTAATACTGTTTACCTTAAAATATAGAGTTGCAGTATAAAATATTGTTATTTACAACAGTAAGATAACATGTAATTCAGAAAATTATTTAAAGGTAAACAAACGTGTGATTTAGTCATTTTTGAGAAATTCACAACTAGCATATTTGTGCAATTGAACCTCCCATTCCCCATGGTTGCTGGATGGCTCAAAGTAGACTTAATGTATCTCCTTAACCAGAGTATTACTGATGAAGTTAACAGCACAGGAGAAAAAGGTATATACCTGTACATGTGCATGATAGCTTGGAGGTTAAAAAATTGCCTATCAAATGACAAACTTTATGTTAATGAGTGCACAGCATTAGTATTGTATCCTTTCCTAAAATTATCCTATCTTCCATATCCTCTAACATTGCTTAAATCATCGCTAAGTGGTTGTACTCCCCGTCACACCCGATTTTCAATCTAAACACCCGATTTTCAATCTAAAGCTGAATTTTAAGCTATCCATGAAGAACACATTACTCGTTCCCCAGCTCCACCTTCCATGTTTTGAAAGTCTTTTCAAAGACTGGTTCTGTGCTATTACATTTTCATTCCTAAACTCTTCTTCCATCAATAACCACTAGAGTGTATTTTGTGTTTTGGTTGCCACAACTCTGCAGGTGTCAAGAAAATTATGTTTTTAATTTAGACAGCTCAGAAATACATCAATGGGACAAAAAAAGAAAAGACAGAATTCCCACAATTATAAAGGCAATGTCAGCACAGAATGGGACCTGAAAGCATAGATGGTAGAAAGAGCTGACAAACCTGGTTCCATTTGTTCTAGTCTATATTCAATTGTTCTGAGAGAAGGTTCAGAGTGATATCACTTCACAGCTATCACCTAATGCTAGTATTTGTGTTTCATGATTTTTGCTAAGTAACAATACAAGTTATTAATTTGTATGAAGGTATCTGCAATTTTTAGATTACATTACAAATGCATGGGTGCAAATGTATCTTTGCATTGTACAGGTAACAAATCAGCAGTTCACATTACAACAAATTACTCTGAAAGACTGTTCTGGCAGGGTGATATACATCTATAATCGATCTCGGGGCTGTCGCTACTTCATGGCATGAGTTAAATACAAGTAAATGAAGTTGTTTATTGTCTCTTGAGCAAACACTCATCAACAACAATGGGCTGATCAGGGGAAGTGTTTAAAAATTAAGCCAGGAGGAACTTAAATGACTGCATATACCTGCCAAGAGATTGCTTTGTTCTTGTATTGTCACAATCATGGCAATCTGCTCCCTTAGCTTAGCAAGTTCATTCTCCAATAAGTTGATTTTTTCCAGTGTTGCATCACCGGCCACTGTGGAAGTCCCAGGTTCAGTTTTAAAGTTCCTCATATTTGGTAGGGAAGCTTGCCTGCTGATGGATCTTGCAAGACAAAAGGCCTGATGCTCAGCAAGGTCAATATGCATGCAAGTAGCAGCATAACAATAAGTAAACAACTTAATTGAAGTTCCCAAGGAACAAATTCCCATACATTTGGGTGGTGAAAAAAATACAATGCTTTATAAAATCCTGTCTTAGGTGTTAAACACACAATAGAGCTAATTTCATAAGTTGCATGATTATTACATTGGCTAGATATCAAAATGTTTTGCTTTACCAAAAATAGAAATGAAAACATGCACTTTGTAGATTGTGTGCATTAAAAAACTTTACAGAAATGTAATAAATAATTTGATAGGGAGAACATATAACCTCAAGGCATCACGTTTTGTACTGGCACTTTGCTTAAAAGTGCAATTTAGCTGGGTACACATAGGCCTTACCTCAGTAGTTTCAAAATGTATCATAGCACAATTACCATTGTAAGGAGACAGACTGCAGACGCTAGGGTCTGGAGCAAAAAAACTAAACTGCTAGAGGAACTCAGTGCATCAGGCAGCATCAGTGGAGGGAAATGGACAATCGACGTTTTGGATAGAGACCCTTCACATGGAATGGGAGAGCAGAGGGGAAATTGCTAGTATGAAGATGTGAGGGGGAGGGGTGGGACAAGAGGTAGGTGAATCCAGGTGATGAGCGGTGATTGGCAGATGGAGTCAAGTGGGGGAAGGAAGTTACAGGCTGGGAGGTGAAAGGTGGAGGCAACAATGTAATCTGATAGGAAAGGATGGTAGAGCATGGAACTAAATAAGACAGGTAGGGTGGACAGATGGGAATAGTGGGGATATGAGACCCAGTGGGAGGAATGTGTGGGTGATGGGCAGATGGTGTAGCTGGGGGAGAGGAAAGAAACTGGCTGATGGAGGCTGGTGTGCATAGGAGGACCTGGGTAGATTGGAATGAGGGGGAAGGGACAGAAGGTGAACAGGTTACCATTGTCAGAATTTCATTCAGGAAATGCTAAGGAAAAGGACAAACTCAGCAAAATAGTGCACATGAAGCAGATTCTCTGAATGGGATTGCCAGTCAGTGGCCTTTTCTCAGAGTAAACTAGGCTGAATTTTGTACACAACAAATTATATTTGCAGATTCAACTAAAACCTTTGCTGTATTAATGCCTTAATAACATGTAATAAGGAATGCTGGGTATTATCCTAATTTCAACCAGACTTGCAACAAACTGTGCACATTAATTTGGAGTAAAATGCATAATTTTCTAAAATGTTAAACATTTAACATATTTATAGATTCTGTTGTATTGTTTCACCAACTCCTGAAATAATTGTGAAGATATTTCTAAAAGATTGAATAGAAGCAAAACATGTAAAAAAAGGCACATTGAAAAATCCAGTTAAATAAATGGCATTGGGGATTATTACCCCCAAGTAATTCACAACATTATCAAACCCAAATTCTCTCACCCATCCACCAAACCAAACTAAGAAAGCTTTAATGTAACATTTCTTAATGAGAAGAAAACAAATTAAGTTCAGGTGACCCCAAGTTATTGAAGGGTTGCATTCATAGAAAACCATCTATCGCAATTTTCTGTAAAGCAAATCCCCTTTTCCCATCAAATTCTACATTATAAACGGAGATGAGTTGCTACAGGATGTTTCTTTCTCATACCAAACCATATTATCGGCGACGAAAAAGTGATCCACTGTCGTTATTTGACAGCTGAGGCCAACATTAGACTCAGGGTGGGCAATGCTCAAGAGAAAGAAACAAATTTTGTCAATTTTTATTGTTTACTCACTCAATAGCATGGGGCAATAAGATTTGGATATGACATCACGTCGATCGGATTGGCAGTCACAGCCAAGCCCCTTCTGTGCCACCCCCTCTTCAGTCAGAGGACATGTAAAGAGATGTCTCAGTGCAGAGTTGCATTGCTCTTCACCTGTAAGGCATCTTCTCAAACACGCAAGGCTTGTGGATTAGGAAAGGGTTTAGGAAGTGGGGATATCAGGGAAAGGGATGGGATTCGAGGATCGGGGAGAAAGGTTTAGGGGGCAAGGGATTAAAGTGCAGTGTCATAGCGGAAGTGGAGTAAGGCCGAGGGATTATTTTAAGGAACTAGCCATGGTGACAGCAGCTTCCTGCAATGCAGAGCGATAGAGAAAATGCCTCAGAGGAGGAAGAGTGCAGTAGCTGCCAACCCAATTGACAAAGGGATGTCATATCCAAGTGTAATATTGAGCAATTAAACAGAAAAATTAATTTTGTCTTTCACATTTTGTATTTACTCTCCACCCCCCCACCACAAATTCTGTAAGAGCAAATTTTATTCTGCATCTTGAATTTAAGGTAGTGATTTGTGAATTCCATTTGGCTGAATTTCTGTAATCTGAACGGTCGTAACAGAGTCACCTGTATTTTAAAATTAAAAGTAGGTTGTCTCTGAAATTTTATTGGCTTTTTGAATAATAAATTGAAGTTTGATTTATATTATGCAAATTAAAATTGGTCTCAACATTAAAAGATTCAGATGTGATCTATTGTTGAAAATTAGAGCAAGGCAAGGCCAAAAGTAATAAAAAAAACATTTAAGGTGTATTTTAAATGGGACAAGTCTTAACACATACCACAAAGAAGAAATCTAACAAGAAGCCACATTATCAGGAGGTAAATAAAAGCTCGGTCAAACAATTAGGTTTTACAAAGTGTCAAAACAAGGTCACACCAACAAGACAAGGAAGAAATTTCAAAGCTTGAATTTAAAATTGGAGACAAATCAAAAGGCACTGCCAGCAAGAGAAAGGTGCGGGGAATAGGGAATTCATACAAGTTTAGAATTTTAGGAACACAGGAGGGGCATGGAGCTTGGAACATTGGAAAGAGAGCAATATCTTAGAGATCTGAACATACAAACCATAACTTTAAATCTGAGGCACCATAGGAAATGGACCAACATATACACTTGAGTGATGTGAAAGCAAGACTTATGGGGCTTAGGTCATGGGAAATAAACGTGTGATTATCCAAAGCTTATGAAAGTTGAAAGGCTGGGAAACAGCACTGGAATTAGAGTTTGTGGATATTCAGAAGTTTTTCATCTCAACTATTTACATTATTAATTTAACAGTCACCATACTTAATAAGATCTTAGAGTAACTGTAAATTGACATGACAGGCACTGTACATTAAACAAAAACAAAATTTGGTGCTATACTTCAGTGCTGCATACTCACAAGTTCATTGTAAAAGACTTATCTGAAGCACTGTTAAGTTCCTGCCAAGGTTGGGAACTATAATGATCAATAGAGCCAAAACTATATACTACATAAAGGTTTTTAAACACAGAAAGATGAGAAAACATACCTCAGGTTTGGAAATGAATCAACTCGTTCACCAACAATCCAACCCACATCAGCCAGTAAAGCAAGTTCACCATTCTGTGCCTCTGATGAATTCTGAGCAGCTTCTCCAGGGCTATGAAAAATCTGTCAAAAGATGTTTTAAGACTAATAATTCAGTTCTCATAATGCAATTAAGAAAGCACATGGACTCTATCCAAAAACGATATTTATTGAATGTTGGAAAACTTAAACTGTCGAGCACATTATTTTGGAGCTTAGCTACAGAATAGCTTAAGAATTCCTCAATTACTATGGAACAAGATTTTTTAGAAAAGGTCCCTGTGGATAGTGATAAGGTAAACAAACAACAACTTTATTTCATGGATAATGTCATTCACTGGGCAGAACTTTACATACTTCTGGTACCAGAGACCTTTTGATTAAATATTAATGTATTAATAAAACCTCTCCAGATCCCTCAGCTCTTAATGTTGTTAGGCGCTAAAACTTGCTGAGATCCTGATGTACACCATTCCACTAGCGCAGAGGTAGAGAAAGTAATGGCACAGATGATTTATGCAATTTGTAATACTACACACTTAAAACCTCCTGAACTTTTGCACTCCTCTACTATTATCTTCCTAAGTCAAAAAACACCTAATGGAGTTTTTAGAATATTAATTCCAAATCACCATTGATTTTAAGTGAACTATATTTCAACCAGTCCTTGTACTTTGCCACTAAAAAGGTGCAAAGATTTTGCAATTGCAGAGATGTATGTTTTTATTCATTATATTTGCAACTGGGTCTTTTTTGCTTCTGATATCTCATTATCCATATTTAATACACAAGATCAATTCAAAGGGAATCCACAAACTATTTATAATAAATGAAATCACTCGTGTTTCTACAGATCATGTACTATCAGTTAAATTACTCCTATTGAGTTAGCTTTGCACTGCCATTATTCCCATTGTTTGGTATCTTCACCAGTACCACCATAAAGAAACTTACTGTTACATTGGAAACATGAATTCAAATTGCACTTACACTACAAGAAGTTTCCTCAACTTGTCTGTTATAAAGCAACCTAGTTCACAATTTGAACAGCATGCCGTAGTTTTTCAGGAAGCATATAATAAGACAATATTTGGTAGTAAAGTGGAGTGTTTACACAGTAGTTCAAGCTTCTCCATTCAATTTCATGCTGAAGTGGTAAAAAATCTGCCAATTATGTGTAATCAGTACAAGTTTGAAGTAAACATTCAAAACTCAATAACAAGTCTATTGTAAAAATATTACTTGCATTACATCTGTGACAAATGGCCCTCAAGATGCATGTTACCCGAAAAGGGTTTGTATAATTTAGATAATGAAGGATCAAATCTTGCAACCTGTCAGGTGTAAACAATGTTGTAACCATAACCTGGTGAGTTAAAGGTGGGCTCACATGAATATTGGCAGTCAAAACTTGAGCTAAATTACCAGTGGGGCCAGGTAATCATCGCCCCATCAGTAAGACACTTCAATACTCTGATTAAGGTAATCAGCACCAATATCAATACTCCTGCAGTAATTTTTGAGGCTGATACGATGATGATTCCCTACAAACTGCATGCTCTGCATCCACTGTTCAATGTTATCGCAAGAAGTGAATCGAGATGAACTTCTAAAGGGAAAATTATCTCACTATACAATTAGATGGAGGCAAAAAGGTACAAAATTCTATTAAACCATATAGAAGAGTGGCTTGTTGGTATCAGATATGAAAGTGCTGATAGGGTGAATAGCAAAAGAAAAAGAACCTGTTGAAACAATAAGTTAGAATCAACCAAATCAATATTAGCAAATGATATCCAACAGCAGAAAGGGATTCTGGAATAAGAACTGTGCTGGAAATAATTAGGTCAAGCAGCATGTGTGGAGAAGGAAGTATGAAGGTGAAAGATTCTGATGCAAAATTTTCAATTTGAAGTGTTACTTTTGTTTCTCTACCTGAAGATGCTGCCCAATCTAAGTACATTTTATTACAATCATTCCTTTTTAGCAATTGGTTGGGAGGGACATGTGAAGATTCAAGATCCCAAGGTAATGTGTACCAGTAATAATTGAACAAAAGGGAAATTTGAGAGCACTAACAATTTCACAGCACTATTGTTCATCATTTACAGTTGAGACTTCCTAGTTTCCATGCTAGATATAGAATTCTGCAATTCATCAGAAAAGAATTAAAGATTAAAAAAAATCATTCCATTGTATAATACATCAGAGCAAATGGCATGGCCAAGATATACTTCATAAATATTCTTTTAATGTATGTTTTTCTTTAAAATGGCTGCATACAGAATATGGAAAACATCAACTATGTTTACCATAATTTGTTTGAAAAATCAGTGCAGCCATATAATAACTTGCATTGCTACAATGCAAAACAAAATCTAGAATTTTCAGAAATTACAAAGACCACAGAAACTTAGTTTATTGACACATACAGAAAGTGCTGTCGTATTCAAGTCAGACAGTATCTATGGGGAAAGAAACAGTTAACATTTCAGGCCAATGATTGCATCTGAACCACAATTAAGTGTGATCAATATATGCCTCCAGATGTTCCTTCCACCCCTCCCCCCACCCATTTCTCAAAATTTTAATCAACCTGCAACATTAACATTTTTCTCCCCACTGACGCTGCCTAACCCAATAAACATTTCAAGCACTTTTCCAGCATCTATGCTATTTTGCTTTTGGTCAGCTTTAAAGAATAACTGCACTCAAGTCC
Source organism: Rhina ancylostomus (assembly GCA_030265395.1). Taxonomy (NCBI): domain Eukaryota; kingdom Metazoa; phylum Chordata; class Chondrichthyes; order Rhinopristiformes; family Rhinidae; genus Rhina; species Rhina ancylostomus. Next base: position 38,280,783 of record JARFYF010000119.1, on the reverse strand, counting down.
TGGAAGTTCTTTGAAGCTGCCTCACTTATTTCCAACAATTTGTGTTTTTTTCTCATTTACAATTTTTTTTTGCTTTGACTCATTGATAAATGCAGTTAAAATTCTGAAGATTTAGCTGCCTTTTGTATAGGTGGAACACATTTATATAAAAATTGGGACAAGCTTTACATTTAACAACAGTTTACAATCAAACTAAATTAAGAATTCTTCTTGTGGGTTGACTTAGAGGAAAACATTCATTATTCCCAAGGACCTATGCTTAGCCCCACCTCTTTCTTATCAACGTCATTCACAGAAGTATGGCCACGTTAACTTAACATGACCTTTAACTATTCATCTCCTCAGACTTCCTTGGCACTCTGTCCAGCTATTTACCACAAAGCTGACCAAAGCCAGAGTCTATGTCACTAAATATTTGCAACTTCAGCATTCTGTTAACCTCAGGCAGAGTTTGAAATCTCTTACTTTCTCCATCACAATGACTCACAGCTTCCAAAACACTGCTCAATACCTCAGCTGCTGCAGAACTCATGTTTCATCACATTCAAATTCAATGAGTCCAGCATGCTCTTAGTCTTCTATCTTCCACTATGAAAAACTGCATTGTCTCCAAAAATTTGTTTTGTTTATCCTTTCCCGCATTGACCTAATTGGCTGTATTGTAAATTTAAAATATACATCTTTAGTCCTTTGTAGAAGCTACTCCCAATGTTTTACGTCTCACCACTGTAAAAAATGGAAGTTATACTGCATTTTGTGTTAGTGAATCTCAATAACTAGTTTTCTTATCTAATTTTTACCACTACTTTGGGCTTTGTCCTATGTAGCATTCTGCAGCAAAGTCCCTGACTCAATACCTTCACAAATGACTTTTCCTCCACAAGATCAGAATCAATACCTTCCAAGTCACACATCAACTTGACTTGGAAAAATAATGTTGCTTTCCACCAACTTCAAGGGCAGTTAGGAATGATTAATAAATGCTAGCCTTCCCAAAGTCATTGACCTGAAACATTTGTCCTTTTAATCTCCATCCTGTGGAAAAAAAAATTGTTAAAAACAGATCTTTGCAAAACAGAGCCATAAGTTTACTTAAAGCTGATTCACACTGTTCAACCAGTATAGGTTATCAACAGCAAAAACTAGTTTTGAAATAAGGTCCAAAAGTCCTGTGCTTTGTACAATTTTCCTTCTGTAAAAAAAGTATTTTATTCTCTTGTAGGATGTGCCTAGACCTCTGCTACTGCCAATCCAAAACTAACAGTTTGAAAGCCAAGATGAGTCCCATACCACCATCTGTGCACAGATGCTGACTTTTCCCTTATTGTATGAAAGAGCATTTTAAAAAATTCAAATTTACATATTAATTTACAATTAATCTTGCAACTGCACCATTCAATTTCATCATGTACCAACTAGTGATATGCAATTGTTTGTGGACTCAGCTGTTTAATAATTCTTTTACACTTACTCTCAATGAAAAGAGTAGTTTGCTTT